>WIGN01000667.1:0-10546 GCA_014235955.1 Colletotrichum sojae
TGCTTGACTCCCTGGGCCGACGGCTGCGCCGGCGATGCCCACCCGAGAAGTCTCCGCCTGGGCCTAAGCCTGCTTATCCTGGAGATCGGCTCGATGTGTTCAAAATTGACAAGAATCCTGAAGATCCGCTCGATATGTTCAATATTGACAAGAATCATCCGCCTCCGTTTTCGCCCCCGCCCAAGTTCCCCAATATTGAAGACAAACTCTTTTCTAGCACGCGATATTCTCGTCATTTTATTCGGCCGGAACTGGTCAATAACCCCGACATGGCGGAATTATCTACCTATTTGGATGTTGCCTATGCCACGCAGAATCGAATTATGCAGACAGAGCCCGGAGAACCCATTCCATCAACTTATCGGACTTATTACTCAGAAGAAGGACATCCAAGGCGTCTGGCCACACTTTCGCCTTTGGTGACACCGCTACTCCCGCTACCTGTCCATTATACTGGACCGAGTCGACCGCCAAAACCAAGTAGCTCCGTCAAACCGACGGTGCAACCAAGGGTTTCCACTGCCAAGACCTACAGGCCTGGCCCGCCAAATCTCCATCGAGCACCTGCAGGCTATCCTCTCACCTCCAACAGCCGCAAGGAGAGCAGGGACGTTCGGCGAGATCCAGAGACTCCAAGGGACACTCAATCGGAACGTTGAGCCCCTGCGATGTGGAGAGGCTTCGCGTCACATACTCAAATACGAAATCAGTTGGTTCCATCAGATGCCCCATATTCTTCATGAGAAATTGAGAAGGCCAGCTGAACGCAGCTCATCGCGGGTCGCAGCGCGTAAAGGATCAAATGTTTATCCGACTTTGTCTACCTGCCTTCAGCCGCTTTGCAACACGCTTGACTCGGCGCGTCCAAGAAATTGATAACTGAGACACAGTGGCGGCTTCGCAGCTGCTCCACTCGATTTCGCCCAATGCCGCGGTTTGACTACCCATGGAAATTCGATCTGGCTCAAATCCCGTTTCCGAGAATCACATAATCAAGGCACGGGAATTCTCTTCACATGCAGGGTCTCAAGACTTCAGAAATCGCCGTGGCACCAAAAAGGCCAAAAATTGACAGTATTGTGATGTTGGGGATAGAGAATCATCACCATACGGAATGGCCATTCTGTCTGTGGAGGTCGGCTATGTTGATGGAACGCTTGTGGCTCTTGATTAGGATAGTCGTGCACGTCTTACTCGGTAGAATAACAAAATGGGGTAGAGAAGGGGACAGATAAGATATGCTACTGAACAATATCTGATCTTCGAATGCATTTCCAAGATCGACTTGGGGTATTTAGAAAATCGCAAAGTGTCCCCTAATCGGACATAGCTATTCTCTTCAGGTCCAGATAACCAGCTTTTAACACACTTGGCACTAGGGTAGCATTTTCCTGGCGGCCCATTCCAAGGCCTACTCGCACATCTCTAAACCATGTCAATACCTATGTGAGACCACGTACGCAACGCGTTGCCCTTGCATAGCATCCCCAACATCCCTAGCGATCCTCCCGCTTCGGGCCGCGTCGCCACACTCGAGGCGGGTTGCCAAGGCTTAGATCGGATAGACAGAGCCAATCTGTCGTCGTTGTCTCGAGACTAGCCGCTCCGGGGCGTGCTTCGGATCAACATGCCAAACCCACAACTCGGCGATCCGAAGCTAGCAAGCTGGCACGATCTCATCAACATTGCGTTCGGTTCTTGCCGAACCTTGTCCAGAATGATCCGCCTTTCGCACCGCCCTCCACGCGGGGGAGAGAGGAGCCAATCATGGCCCCCTCATCTTCGGGGCATAACCATGGTGCGACCTCGTCTCAGATATTCAGCGCAAGGGAAAGGCAGGATGATATTCATGTCTATGCAACTCTCGTGAGGGTTTGACACAAGCGGCCTGGGCGAACCGAAGTTCTGCTGGGAGGAGGCTCGGAAACTCCGGGGGCATCATTCCGAGAGAGGTGAAATGTCTCTGGCCAAGCAGTTCGCAGTGTACAACAACGATCTTGAGAGCTTGGGATCAGAGACAGCCCAGGAAAATACAACCAGATATGGCATAAAACGCATGGCTCACCGTAGATCTAATGTTGTCGCGTTCCTTCGTTGAAACTGGCACAATCATGCCACATCTCCAGCCTGCGGGGCAGAAATTCACATGCAGCCCAGGGAGTGAGCCTGCCACCGAGCTCTCGTTGAGTGCCCACCAGTGGCAGTATAAGTGAATGGTGAACCCGTAATTTCGATCGGTATCGAGAATTCACGGCAACCGCACCGCATCGTTTTCCACCTCCACGAATCCTTGGTCTACCGAAGTTGTGAGAAACGCCGGCATCATGTCTTGCAGCACAATCACCCACGACAACGCCGAGGGCCACACGCCCTTGAAGCCCTGCGTTCACCACAAGAGCCTCAGGGGTGCCCACAAGAAGCGACTCGTTATTTGCTGCGATGGAACTTGGAACAACTCGTAAGGACTTCCCCCGCGACGGCAAATTGCCGTCACGATGTCGACAACAACGCTGACAGATGACGCCACAGCAACGAGTCGGGAAGCATCTCGACCAACGTTGGCCGGCTGTCGACCGCCTTCGCCCACAAGTGCTGTTCGGGCATGGCGCAGGTCGTCTACTACCACCGCGGAGCAGGCACCGATAAGTCGCTGGTGTCCAAGGCCCTTGGAGGTCTTTTTGGCGTCGGGGTCGTTGCTGTAAGTAAACCTTTTCTTTGGTTCTTAAGGGGGAGGTAGGGGCAAAGTTTGTAATGACGTGCAGGGAGCTGACCGAGGCGATACCGCATGCAGGACATTGCCGACGTCTACCGCTTCGTCTGCGACAACTACACCCCCTCGGACGAGATCGTCTTCATCGGATTCTCCCGCGGGGCCTTCACCGCGCGGTCCGTGGCCGGCATGATCTGCGCCATCGGCCTGCTCAACGGCTTCGGCCTGGCCAACTTCGGTGCCATCTTCAAGGACTACTCCAACTTCTCCGGCTGGAAGAAGGGCGTCGCCTTCGACAAGGACAACCACCTCCTCTGGATAAACCGCGCCAACCTTTACCATGTCCTCCGAGAGGTCACCGAGCGCGAGAGAAAGAACAAGGACGGCGACACCCAGTCCACGAAGCCCGAGAAGCCCGAGGAGGAGGAGGAGCAGGAAGTGCTGAAGGTGAGGAAGCTGATCTTCAACGACATCATAAACGACAGTTACGCGAGATGCGTCGACAAGTTGTGGAAGGACATGGACGAAGCGGAACAGGAAAAGGTCGTGGCGAACGTCGTGGAAAGTCAGAGACTCCTCCACCTGGCGAAGATCTACCAGGAGTACCTTCAGATGGTAAGTGGATCCCCACTCACAACCCCAGCTTGTGCTTCATCTTTTTCCTCGTCCGACGAGCACGGTTTGGCTGACAGGTCTGCAGGCTGGCATGCTTCTCGACCAGGAGTTTGACCCCGATACCCACGAAATCGACTGGGATGCCATGATCAAGCAGATGGCCATCGACAAGGAGCCTCGGGTGATAGAAGACGTGAAGGTCAAAGCCGTGGGTAAGTTGGATTCCATCTAAGGAGGTCGGCATTTTCGCTCGCCGTCGTGCTCCATGCTAACGGTTTGTCCGCAATGCAGGCGTCTGGGACACGGTGGGAAGCCTCGGGATTCCGTACGATCCCAGGACGGAGGACCGCAGTGACAATGAGGTGAGTTGAACCCCCAAATACTAGCTTTGGAGAACTTGCGTGCTAACTCGTGACTTTAGATCCGTTTCGCGAGCCACAACGTCGATCCTCGGATCGAAAACGCGTTCCACGCGCTCGCGCTGGACGAGACCCGCGGTCCTTTCAAGCCGACCCTGTGGAACAGGATGGAGAACGAGCAGAACAAGAAGGAGACAGACGGCATGACCGGCATGAGGTACAAGTGGGACGAGGTTCCGGGAACGACGGATGAAGCGGAGAAGCCCACGACCCTACTTCGCCAGGTTTGGTTCCCTGGCAACCACAGCGACGTGGGAGGTGGGCTCGCCACGCAGCAGATCGCGACAATCTCACTGGCTTGTAAGTCGCAACCCGTGCCCTTGGGAGTTTCAGTGGATATTCGTTCCCAACTCCAGCTTCGTGGCTGACCGTTTCCTTCAGGGATGGCCGACCAGTTGTCGTCCATCGGGGTCGAGTTCAACCCGGAAGAGATGACGCGGATCTTCGTCAACGCCGGCTGGGAGGGCGGCTGGGCCCTCGGCCGCATCAACAGCCCCGAGAAGTGGACGGGCTGGATCGACAAGGCCATGAACTGGGACGGCGAGGAGGGCAAGCGCACCCCCGGCATGAGCGTGGCGGACGGCAAGGACACCGGGAACCCCACGGTGCTCGCCAACACCCACGAGCTCGTCCACCCCTCGGTCCGGATCCGCTACATGTACGCTGGGAAGGGCCCGGAAAACGCGGGGGACTGGCGGTGCGATGCGCTGACCGACGCCCGCTACGTGCTCCAGCGCCACCCGGTCAAGGGGAAGAAGTGGCCTGCGTGGGCCGGCGAGCAGCACGAGCACTCGTCGACCTACGAAACCCTGAACGGCAGGGTGGTGTCCATCCGCGGCGGCACGACCGTCGACCCGACGGACGGTTTCGGGGCGCAGCACATGGTGGTCCCGAAGCAGCTCCCCTACAACGAGGAGCTCTACAAGCCGTCGAAGGAGAAACCTTCGGAGGAGAAGCCGTGGGAGGACGATTCACTGGGCTACGTTCCGCTGACGAACGAGCCGCCCGAGCACAACCCCTTGGAGAAGTGGAGGTGGGAGACGGACGAGCAGCTCGGAGACCGCTCCGACATGACCTGGGTGTGGTCCCGAGAGAAGCCGGACAGCCACAAGTGCCGATACGGGCCCGAGAACTGCAAGACCCAGTGTGGACACTGGATCCAGGGGCCGGTGACCCTCCACGAGGAGCGCATCGGCATGTGGGAGCGCCAGTTCATCAAGGTCGTGAGCCGGGGCCCGATGTTCCGGCCCCTCGAGCCCGCGGCCCGCAACCTCGTCGGGAGGACTTGGGACGCGGCGACGGGCTTCCTATGGGGCACCGCGAAGAGCGCGACGAAGGCCGTCACTAGAGCCGTTACCTTTACCGGCGGGGTGGTCATGACCCCGTACTACTTTGGCAAGAAGAGGATTGTCAAGATCATCTGGGGCGGAGCCGTCAACCGAGGACAATACTTCACGGGGCTGGCGTCCAAGGAGGAGTTGTTGAGGGGTCTTAAGAGGGACCATGAAGACGTGGGCCAGTACGGCTACCATGACCTCATTGCGTGGCAGCAGGGCGACGCGAGGCCCCGGCCCGTCGTTAAAGACATGGGAGTCACGAAGAAGACGTCGTCCAAGAAGACAGTGAAGAAGGCGGCAAAGAAGGCGGCGAGGAATGAGAAGATTGACGGGGAAGTGCGAGTCACAGTCGATTCGGTTGAAATTTAGATTGGATACACCCAGTACCAGTTGTGTTTGTTGTTGATTCCTCTTTGGTAGTTTTCTCATTGCTTCCTTGATCTTTTATCTACATGCAATCCACATAGTGATACAACTGTATTGAAAAGTGAAATTCATATCGCACTGTAAGTCTTATTCTTAGTATATATTTATGATGTAGTCCTGTTTTATCAACTCTAACCCGTAAACGGTGACTCTTTCAACTCGACAGGAGATAGAAACTATTATTTCACTCTCCTAGGCCGAATGTTCCACCTCGTATAAGCAGCAATATTAACGACAACAATGACGGACGACAGCGATGATGACGGACGAGAACGACAATAACGGACAACAACAGTAGCACCGGACAGTTATAAAAGTTCCGGACAGCAGTGATAGTAGTCGGCAGGAATGGATAGAGGGAATGTGAAATATGCAACTTAGGGGTGTGGAATAAAAGGCCCCCAGGGGATGTGTATCGGCGATCCGTGTTTGACGTGAACCTCGGATACCGGCAGTGATACGGTCTTGGCCATTTTCGTAATTCCACTCCAGCCTCAGGACCTCTTTACCGTTGCTAAAGTTGAGCATCTGGAGTAATTGCCCCTGATACCTAGCCTGAGCTACACAGTGAGGACGCCCCGGGGCGCCGTCGGTGAGTGCGGGGTTACCTGCATGTAATCTGGAACAGGGCGCATTTTTGACATCTAACGTCGGCAGGGCGCGTTGGTGACATCCAATGTCTGTAAGGCACGCGTACGACACCCCCTCACCCTTGTGTTATTCGAACGACATTGAGTTGACGGCTCTTATTCCTGAACAGTGAGTCACTGCCACCGGCTTAAGCGAACCCGTTCTCTCTAACCCGAGTTGAGTGGAACCGATCCCAGCAAGGGGTCGTTATCGAGTCTCTTCTATCGGTTGCCGGGACCATCTCGGCAGTAGACTCTAGTTGAAGATGTGACGTCATACCGCTTTACGGAACTCCTGTCCGAGTCAGGACCTCAGCGGAAATCCGTAATTGCGAGGCTTCTGTCTGGTCAATTCATTTCCAATACAAATAGTGGAGCTTGAAAGAAAGAAAATCTACCACGTGCTTGCTTGCAATATTGAAAAGTTCTGACACAGGAATTGTAAGGTTTGGCGGTTACCGTCGGTCAATCGTTGCCCCATCTTCCGGCGGGGAACTTCGGGGAACTCAGGGAAACTTCACCGCCTTCCGGATCCGGGCGAAGGAGACCCCACTCGTGACTCAAAAGTTTTTATGACTCCTTCCCACTCTCCCCCCTCCGGTCCGGCCCTTCAAACCCCCCCCGGTACATAAAATAAGCCTCCGGAGCCGCTCATTGAAATTTCAACGTCGGCGAACGATATCGAACTCAATTGCAACTCCAATTGAGTCCCCTCAACCCTCAGAAGTTTGTCCGAGACTTCGTTCAGAGCCCGCCAAGATGCCAATGTACGTTTCGCGAGATGGCACCCTGCTCACGTTTTTGATGGAGCATTTCGGCGGCCGTTTGATGCGGGGGAGGGGCTAACAGTTCGACCGTCCGCAGCCTCAAGGATCCGTCAAAGAAGTACAAGCCCTTCAAGGTAATTCAAGCACCCTCTTATGTGTTCATGAATTGCAATTGCTTACTCTCTTCATAGCCTCTGCGCTTGCCCAACAGGCAATGGCCTGACAAGGTCATCGAGAAGGCCCCGCGTTGGCTGTCGTACGTTCCCCACATTCTCATCTCATGGGGGGGTGTGACGCTAACGTCTTTGAAGGTCGTGTCTCCGCGATGGTAACCAGAGTCTGCCCGACCCAATGGTATGTCTCTAATTATTCATCACCATCAAAGATGGAGTCAATCATGATGAGACACAGCACTCACACCGGTATAGAACGGCGAGGAGAAGTGGCGCTACTTCAAGATGCTCTGCGATCTCGGCTACAAGGAGATCGAAGTCTCGTTCCCCTCAGCCTCCCAGATCGACTACGACTTCACCCGCCGCCTGATCGAGACCCCCGGCGTCGTCCCGGACGACGTCTTCCTCCAGGTCCTCTCCCCCTGCCGCCCCGACCTCATCCGCAGGACCGTCGAGTCGGTCCGCGGCGCCAAGAACGCCATCATCCACATCTACCTCGCCACCAGCGCATGCTTCCGCCAGGTCGTTTTCGGCTACTCGGAGGAACAGACCCTCGAGCTCGCCGTCGAGTGCACCAAGCTCGTCCGCTCCCTCACCAAGGACGACCCCTCCACCGCCGGCACCAACTGGCAGTTCGAGTTCTCCCCCGAGTGCTTCTCCGATACCGACCCGGACTACGCCCTGAGGGTATGCAAGGCCGTCAAGGAGGCCTGGGGCCCGGACGCTGCGAAGAACGATCAGATCATCTTCAACCTGCCCGCCACCGTCGAGCTGTCGACGCCGAACGTGTATGCCGACTTGGTCGAGTACTTTTGCACCAACATTGGTGAGAGGGAGAACGTGTGTGTATCTCTGCACCCTCACAACGACCGCGGCTGTAGTATCGCCGCTGCAGAGCTCGGCCAAATGGCCGGCGCTGACCGTGTAGAGGGTTGCCTGTTTGGGTCAGCATCTTCCCTTGCCCTGCACATTCATGACAGTACTGACTGCTCCGCAGCAACGGCGAGAGAACCGGAAACGTCGACCTCGTCACCCTCGCCCTGAACCTCTACACCCAGGGCACGAGCCCCAAGATCGACTTCTCCGACCTCAACTCCGTCATCGAGATGGTCGAGTCCTGCACCAAAATCCCCGTCCACCAGCGCGCCCCCTACGGCGGCAGCCTCGTCTACGCCGCCTTCTCCGGCAGCCACCAGGACGCCATCAAGAAGGGCTTCCAGAACCGCCGCGACCAGGGCCTCTCCAGCGAGGAGCCCTGGAACGGCATGCCCTACCTGCCCCTCGACCCCCAGGACATCGGCCGCAACTACGAGGCCATCATCCGCGTCAACTCCCAGTCCGGCAAGGGCGGCACCGCCTTCATCCTCCAGGCCAAGCTCGAGCTCGACCTCCCCCGCGGCCTGCAGATCGCCTTCTCCCGCGTCGTCCAGCGCCGCACAGAGGAGCTCGGCCGCGAGCTCCTCGCCACCGAGATCACCGAGCTCTTCGAGCGCACCTACTTCCTCCACGAGAACCCGCACTTCAGCCTCGTCGACTACAGCATCACGCCGGACCGCTCGCGGTCCCCGGCCCCCGTGGCGGGCAGGACCCAGGACACCAAGAGCCTGGTGCGCATCTTCCAGGGCGTGATCCTCGTCGACGGCCAGGAGGTCAAGCTGCGCGGCCGCGGCAACGGGCCCATCTCCAGCATGGTCGCCGCCCTCAAGGACGTCGGGCTCGACTTCGACGTCAACGACTACAAGGAGCACGCCATCGGCGAGGGGCAGGGCGTTAAGGCCGCCGCCTACGTCGAGTGCAAGCCCGCTGGGAGCAAGCAGACCGTCTGGGGTGTTGGTATCCACGAGGACGTTGTTCAGAGTTCCCTGGTTGCTCTTCTCAGCGCCGCCAGCAATGTGAGTCCTCTTTTGCGTCAAGAAAACAGGGAAAGACAAATAGCTGACTGATGTTTCCAGTTCGTCACGAGTAGACCTGGTAGCCCCCTGATTAAGCCCGCTGCCTCCCAGGAGGCGCCTAGCGTCGTCTCCGTTCTGGAGGAGAAGGCCAACGGCATGTGAAAAATAGGATAGGATTGAAATAAAAGCATTTGATTTGAGCATCGTTGTCATGTGGTGCCCTCGGCTTATTTGAACTCTGGCTGACTGTTATCTTCGACAAGCACGATACACCTGAGGCATCCTGGATGTCATGAATAGATGCCCCGTGATCCATGACCATTACTTTGAGCTCTCTAGCTAGGATTGCAATCATAGCCATAGCTGACATGTTGGCAGGATTCTGATCACATGCGTTCTCGCCATGGTAACATTGTGGTCGAAGATAGATTCCTCACGAGTCATGCTTTTTGACATTTAATTTAATCATCAACCTTGCTTCCAATGTCTTCAGCGGCCTCATGTACTCTTTGATACTGTCCTAGTTATGTTCGTGAACGACAACTTAGTATTGGTAACTTACTATTGAACACCCATAGATAAACCCTGGTGGTTGTGGCTGGGGCTAATACCAGATCTGAGAGGCTACTAGGAACCAAAGGGGTGAAACCCTGGTCCAAAAGGGGTTTAATAGGATATCGTTATGAGTTTTCGGGGTCTGTAAATCCAGTGTCTTTCTCCCAAAACGTGTTTTGGGCAACTTTACACGAGGACCGGAGCAGATCCTACCGGCCCCGCAAGACGCGATAGGGGGCCACAATAGAGACGCCTTAACTATGAAGCGGGAGTAGTATAATATGGATTGCTAATCCTGCAGTGCTTTATAGCTCTATATACTATGCGATCCTAGGAGCATTCTAAGGAAATATACAGAGCAGGAGATGGTGCCTTTGATAATTAGCGTTAACAAACACCAACTAACCACATAACCAACCAAGGCTGTTGTAACTCAAACTAAACCTCATTCTCCCAAGCCGCGAGAGTGGAAGATACCCATCTGGTAGACCGATGATTGGGGCCGAGAGAGAGCTGGCTGTCTCTCAAACAGTCGCGCAGCATCCGAACGGCAGCTCCTCCGCCCCCCGGACTCAGGGGCGGGAGCGGCGGCGCGATATAGACTATTATAGTGGTACCAACTACTCCGGATACGAGGACGAGGACTGCAATAATGAGTCGGCCTAGAGCGGCACCTCCGAGCCCCTATCGGCAGGCTCCCCTTACTATCGTACAATGCAACGTAGGGAAGAGTTCCCCAGCCCACACGGCACTACTTCAGGGGGGCTCGGAGCATCTAGCAGACGTTATAATGGTCCAGGAGCCCTGGGTGGGGTGGGACAACACCGGAGAGGGTCGTCTTCTCATCAATAACCACCCCGACTTCACAGTATATACCCCGGTGGATTACTGGGATAGTACAGAGACCCGACCCCGGGTCCTCACATACGTCCGCAAGGGCCGGCGGGCTATCCAACGCCGGCCGGCTCATAGCCGGGATATCCTGTGGCTGGTCACAGCGGGTATCAATATAACTAATGTATA
>WIGN01000668.1:0-10459 GCA_014235955.1 Colletotrichum sojae
TTTGGATCCCTCCTGCTGCGAACAATGTTACAGAACTGCTGAATTGCCGGCCGGCTGCCGATCGCCATTGCGAGTTTGAAAAGTTTCAGGCTTGGTGGTTCATTTGCGTCGTACGAAAAGAGCTTGCAACACTTGTCGATCTCGCGGAAATTCGCTACCGTTGTCTTTAACTCTTGAGTGCTTGTTAGATGGCTCTGGACGGTCCTTGGCTTCTTGGCCGGTTGGCAATGCCAACTGATCACTGATCGCTCTTATCTTATCATCTCGTGACTTGCACTATAGTTCTTCAGTTCCGGAGTGAGTCCCCGTTGCTTCCCGTGTGTCTGCAGTACAATTGTCCTGTCGTAGCCGCCCGACACCCAAGTGGGTCGGTCAACTGTTATCCTTGTAGAGCGGGTCGTAACAGAGAGATCCGTGCAGAAGAGAAAAAAAGAGGGTTGAGAACAGCTACAATGCCATACCGTCAATTATGTGTACAAACGCTTAGTAGATTTGCGTGAGACTCAGCCTCTCACCAAGCCCATCCTGGAGAATCCTTCCCCCCGCCAAAGCTGACCTCCAAATTTTGCTAATTTTAGACCAACGCCAAATCCTCATCGCACTGCATTACCGAGCGTAGTGTAGCGTTGGTTAGGTCCCTTCGCACTCAACCCCTTAGCTGCCCTTAGCCTCACGTCCAACACGTGCACAGCCGGGGTGCCAGCTGAAGCTTCACCGTTCTTCCTAACCTGTTTACCCAACTGAATGGGTCGACAGGATTCCTCCTAGTGCACGTTCATCCGGAGCTTGTGTGGGGCGGAGCTCAGGCAACGCCATTACATTGACGGAAGCCTTAATGTTTCTGCTTATTTTGGCTGGGAAAGCTCGGTCTCCTGCTTACTTGGTGGATTTACTGCTGTAATTGCCGGCGTCTTGGCAGGTTTGTCACGGTTGGGGCTGTTCAACCGCTCTGCTGGAAGCCGGTTGTGCTCAGCCCGGGTCCGAAGCTGAAGGCCCATCGCATCGCGATGTTTTCCAAACGGAAGCCTTGCCATCAGCCCCGCTCGGGATAGTGTAGCACAGCACGGCAGTCATGGGGCTGTCACCAACCGCTCCGCCATACGAATAGTGATGTTGTCTTAGATATGGAGTCGTAGCTCTTTTCTGTCTTAAATCGTACCATTCTCATCATCATCTCATCATCACCTCCTCAACACACATCCAAACAGCCTCCTTCAACTCCAGAGTACCACTCAACTCCACCAAATACATTTTCCTCCAAACCATCTACAACTCACATCCTCAAGATGTCCTCCAAGCTCCTCTTCGCGCTCACCAGCATTCTCGCCCTCGCCGCCGCCGCTCCTCACGCTCCGGCCCGCGAGTGCACCGTGAAGCCCACATCAACCTCAACCTCTAAGGAGCCCACCGCCGCGACCGCGACCCCGGGCACCAAAGCTCACCCGCAGCACTTCAACATCTACCAGGTCGACCAGCCCAACCACGGCACGGACAACGTCCCCCACCTCGACTTGCACACCAACATCACCCGCCAGGTCGTCGTCTTCGACGGCATTCCCGCCACCGCCAAGAGCTGCAGCCTCAACTGGCGCCAGGGCCCCATCGCGACCCGCGTCTTCCGCGTCCAGGGCTCCGGCCTCGTCTCCTCGCGCCAGCTCAAGTCCGAAGGGTTCCCCGTCTGGACCCCCGGCAGCGACGTGCTGATCAACCCGACCACGATCAAGCCCTTCCAGGGCTCCGACGACGACTTCTCGACCGGCCTGGACTTCACCCTCTGGGACGCCCCCGAGTACCCGGACGCCCAGCCCCACGGCGGCCCCGGCGTCAAGTGCGAGGAGAGGATCGTCGTCGAGCTGGCCGTCAACCTGAACAACGGCCAGGACGGGCGCGTCTTCATGCAGGACGATGCCGAGAACGGGCTGTACATCTCCTACTCTTAGGCGTGTTTGTTGCGACGGGGGAGTTGGACTTAATTGCATTGTAATGGGTTGCATTGTAATGGGTTGGTTTGGGGGATTTTCTGGGTATCTCTGGCGTCACGGGCGGGTTTGCTTTCATTCAGACTTCTTCAGATACATATTCGAAAAAAGTTTCAAGTTGCATTAAAGTCCCATCGTATCCATCAGGCGACTGAGTTTCTCACCACCACCAGCCTCTTGATTTTGCTGCCTCTACAAACCTCGGACACAGGGTCAATCCATGTCATGCCAGGACTGATGAAGAGAAAAAGAAGGTTCACAACTTGAGATCGTGATAGAGGTATTGTTTCCTCGGCGAACTGTGTTCATCCGAACAGCATAGAACCTTCACCCCCCGACCAAGAAACTATATCCAACTATACACATCTTCCGCTTCTTTCGACAACCCCTCACAGACACTGCGATTACCAGTCATTCGTCTTCTTGCACGTATAAGGGCTCGCGCAGACGGTACACCCGCTGAATCCGCTCCCACCACACTGATCCCACCGGTTCGCAGTGCACCCACCGGGAGGCGGCGTAACCGCAGTCGACGTAGCCGGCGGCGGCGCAGAGCTTCTCGTCGTAGTCCCAGCAGGCGGCGGCGTGGTCCCTCCCCCGGTAATCCCAAACCACTTCAGATCCTCGGCGCCCATGACCGGCACGCTATGCCCGACCCCGGAGCCGTAGATACCCTCCAGGTTCGGCCCGTACACGTACTTGGTGTACTGGCCCGACGGCGTGCCGGGCAGGGTCTGCTGCGGGGTGAGGCTGTACCCGAAGACGCCCGTCCACTGCTTGATCGTCTCGTTCCAGTTCTGCGGGTACAGCGTCGTGTCGGCGCTGCCGTGGTAGATTTGCATGCGCGGCCGGGGGCCGGAGTAGCCCGGGTACATGTTGAGCGCCGTCTGGGCCCAGGCCTGCTGGGAGGCGATGGACTGGCCATGGGAGCAGGTCGAGTTCCAGCCGTTGACGGTGCCGGTGTAGAAGCAACCGGCGGGCACGCCCGAGTAGGCGATGCCAGCGGCGAAGAGTTCGGGGTATGTTGCCGCCATGACGTTCTATCTTGCGTTAGCACTAGTTGTCTCTTCCCCTCCAGGGCCTGTCTCCCTATCTCTCTTCTGTATTCTTCTGAAGGGGAGAGGTTGTATGGAGAAAGCTCACCGTCATCATAGCTCCCGAAGACGTCCCCGTAACAAACACCTTGCTCCTATCCCCATTATACCGATCCAGCGTGTACGTCACCATGTTAGCAATTGCATTACTATTCCCGCCGCCGTTGTGTTTCAGCGACGCCGGCGAGCTCACGTCCCAGCACGTCCCGCTGTACGGAGACTCGGGGTAAATCACTATGAGCCCGTACGTGTCGGCGTACCCGCGGTAGGGGGTGTTGGAGTAGTACGCGTTCGCGGTGCCGGAGCAGTAGTGGATGGCGACGATGACGGCCGGGCTCGCGGCCACGCGGTCGGGCACGTAGATGTACATCTTGGCGCCCGACGGGTTCGCGCCGAAGTTGGTCACCTGCTGCAGCGAGGCTGCTGCCGCGAGGGTGTCGCCGCGAGGGTGCCGCTGAAGGCGGTGATGAGGTTGAGGAGGCGCATCTCTGGAGTGTGCGGGCTTGCGGCGAAGGAGAGTTGGTGTTCGGGTTTGTGTAGGCCATGATCTGGGTTGGTTCAAAGTTTATATACCACGAATTTGAATCCGAAAGTTACCAATGAGGACGCGGACGGGATGATTCCATGGAGAGGTGCGGTGGTTGCAATTGACCCCTCCCTTTCGTGTGAGGTTCCGGGACCCCCTCCGGCTATGTCTCGATGCAACCCTGCCTCGGCGCCGCCGGCATGGTTCTGCATGCCCGGCCGTCCGGAAGTCTGCCTGCAAAAAGTCCATAATGCTCTTGCGCTGATGCAGCGAATTGCTATGTGGTTTGATCAGGTTTGTTCCCGTTGTCAGTCTCTCAGTTCTGTCTTTCCATCGCACGGGAGTCGCTGAACTAAACTGACTGTAAGCCCGTTACTAAACGCAGCTGCGGACCATCGTCAAACCTCCGGGCCCGAACCGGAAGTATTCTCCGGACCCGACTGTTGATGAGCTCTCCAGTTCCTGCAAATCAGCACATACGACCATACCCGTTGGAAAACACGGGATCCCGTCCGCTCTCCCCTAGTTAAACCAATGAGGGCTGGATTAGTAGTTGGGTCGGTGACGACCAGCGAATACCTGGTGTTGTATGTGCTTTTTGTCTTTTGGTTGATGTTTTCACACATGAGGCCCCACGATTCCACCAATCAACTCCACCTGCCAGGGGACTGAACACATAGGAGATGTTGCCCGAGTACCCAGTCATACCAATCTTTCAACCGCATGATAACAAAAAAGAGATCTAGCGGAAGAGAACGAGCTACTCGCCGGTAGATATCTTTAATTGCGGTATGTGTCGCAAGAAGGGAAATACTGTCTATGTCCCACAGGAGGCGTTGAGTGGTTCGGATCTCGCTTCGACCATCCATGTAGCCCCCAACCACAACCTGAAGAGAAACCTAGCCTGGGCGGCGTGGGCAACGCTATTGATGGGCCACGTTGAGCGGCAATAAATTTACTGACCTGTCACCAAGACGGTTGGAAAAGTTGCATTCTGGTATATAATGATGGTATCGTCGACGGTATGGAACCATTGCTTCCGCCGAGGTAATCCCGACGGAAAGCTCGACACGACGGCGTTAGAAAACCCACCGCATAGGCGGATTATCACTGGTTGAGAACTTGGGAGATAGATCACCAGTTCGTGATGTCATGTCATCCATCCACGCGTCAAAGGTTTGGCAGGAACCGAGGCGACCAATTAGGCGTAGAGGTACAGCAGGCAACAACATTAAAGGAAGGTAGGCAATTGAGGCCGATCACATCTCTTGGCTTGTATGAAAAGGAAACCAAAAGGCCCCCACTGTGTAAGACCTCAGACCAATGAAGCTGGTCTACCACGGTGTTTCTCCAAAGGATCGGTTCAATATGGGGCAGTTTCTTGATAGCAACACGCCCGCAACTGACCTCGCTCTGGTTGTTCTTGGCGTAGACGTTGGTGGAGTTTGTCTCCATCTCCTCGAAATTACTCTGGCAGTCCTTCTTGGGAATGTGGTGACAAACGTAGACCTTCCTTTCATTCAGACGCATACGTTGACATGCCCAATTGCCTGAGAAGCAATCTCGGAGGCCCGTCTCGTAGTGAACGAACCATAGTATGATCAAAACTGGACGAAAGTCGCGTCCCCATCCTTGTAAGGTTCTCATTCCTTTTCCCACCACGACCCAGTACAGCAAAGTATATCCTTGGTTGAATCTGTCACGCGGCTAGGTGCTATAGGAAATAAACCAAGTATTTCACCGGCTGAAATCTCCAGATGCTATAACATAGAAGCGCGGAAGGAAAAGTAGCCTTTCTAAGTGCTAGAGACGGAGCAAAAGCACTGCGTAAGCCCCCTGCTTAAGCCTCAGCTATCACGACAGGATCTGCTTATCCCTGATTTACATCTTCATTTGTAACAACTTATTATGTAGGCCAAGCTGTTAAAAAGGGCTTAGTTGAGCGTGTACAGTAGATGACGAAGGTCGTGGAGGATTGTCACCCGCAATGTTGACCGTTAAGGATTGGGCAACACGATGGACTAAGCGCTAAGGCGTGGACATGGTGATCTTCACACCAGTTGGATACTGGCAAAACGATCCTCAATACCCTTAATCAGCATGCGTGAACGGCCCGCTCCATAGCGCGCCGCGCCGTAAGCAGTACAACCACTCAATCCGAGGGTGCAGTCTTGCTCTCTTCTCCATCAGTTATTGAGGAGATGGTTCATTTACTGATACCAAAAGCCAGACCGAAGGTTCGATAGAGATAACGCAGAACCGCAGGAATGGGAATGCCAACAACGCCTGTTGATCCTCTAAGACAGATCGACTGCTATGACTTCCGTCGGGTATCTCTCCCGCTTGGCAAGTATGGAATACGAACGTTCAGGATCAGAAACAATAGGCTACTGGGCAGAATAGGTGGCTAGAAATCGTCAGATCCGAGAATCCTGTGATAGGCACCAGCTGCAAGCTGAGGTGAACGAGCCCAAACGATACAAATCTAGAACTGATCATTGGGTTGTTCGGACTGAAGCATCCATATTGCCCTTGTAAGTTAGTTGGGAACGAGGCGCTTCAACAGACTGGATACACCCGTGGCAATAGGATCGCAACATAGCCCTTCCACATAACGCCATACTTGATGTTGTCGTACACAGTGTACAAAAACAGTGCTAAAGGATCTACATCGACTCGTGGACAAAATAGGGAGAGAGCAATGTTGTGGGGGAAGGAAGTCTACAAACTGTCAGATCAAGACAGAATTAACCCTATACGTCTATCATCAGTTGATCGTCAGAGTTTCTCTGTTCACCTTCCTCATACAGACACACAGGCAGTTTTTGATGCCTTTGAAAAGTTATAAAGAGGCAGCAAAACCCGCCTTCTTTTCTCATCATCACCCGACAGCATCAATCAAGCTTCAAAACAATAACACAACATCGCGCCACTTTCAAAACCTCTCTTGAACTCTTCGTTCTAAAGATTTCCCAAATCGCCAACATGCAGTTCACCACAGCTATCCTCACCGCCTTCCTGGCCTCCACCGCTCTGGCCGCCCCCGCGGAGAGCGACACCGCGGCCATCATTAAGGCCAAGGTCGACGCGGCCTATGCCGCCGAGGGCCTCGCCGCCAGAGACGACGGCCTGGAGAAGCGTGCCTGCAACTACAATGGTTGTGACGACTGTCTCTCGAGGGCCGGACTCTGCAGGGTTTGCCAGGGGCCCGGAGACCACCTGTCCGCCTGTCTCGGTTGGTAAGTTCACGCACCTCTTTCCCTCCATTATTGAAGCCACGAGGTCCCTTCTAACACGCCACAATAGCTTGCAGATCTGCTTCGGCCCGTCCAAGTGCGGCTGCTAAATTCATTTTATTTTGAGTGACATCGCTGGTTCGTATATTGGCGGGGGTTCATTGGCATGCGTCTCTGAAGGCTCTGGAAGTTTGGGGAGGAAGGTGGATATTCTCTTTCTGTCACTCGTTTGCTCGGGCGGAGCGGGCAGCTTATCAGTGTGCGCGAAGCTACTTGTTGCGCTGAGATGAAGTCCGATCTTGATTCATCTCTCACATCCTCAATTTACATCCAGTCTCTACCGCGGAGTTCATGCTTCCCATTCCTTGATAATAAGGGCGATCATGTGAAATGGAGTCACAATCGTTGCCACTCTGCTCGTCAAGTACCGTATTCTGTTCAAGCCCTACAACCAAGGGACCTATTACTTGCCCGACCTCAGCCCCTGGTCTGATCACCTTGAATCTTCGCCGTAGCCCAGGCTTCCATCGGAGACTCGGCGGCTTCGTCATTTGAGAAGAACTGCGCCCCCCCGGAGCACGCACGTAGAACTGCGATTTGTCGGATGCAAGGCCGGAGGCTCGTGCCCATCGGCCAACCCCTTTCGGCTGCGGCGCATCGTCGAAGGTATGGTAGTCGACAAGATAGGGCACACCAACCTAACCCGCCAGGTAGACTATCCCGCATCGGTTCCCCCCTCAGACGTCACGACCGGTTCTTACCGCATTCCGTCACACTATCCATATTCTCACTGCGACCACCCCCAACCTCCTGGGTGAGCGAAACGCCTCGTGGGATTTTAACCTTTACTCGATTGTTTCTATGCGAGTGCGGTCGAGGTTCCAGCCACGTGGGCACCCATATCACCCGTTATTTAGCCTGAATGCAGCAGCGGTTGAGCCTCGATTCGTGGCTGGGGAATATAGCCGGGCTCATGCATAGAGCCACGTGAGATCCATTCGAATTAACGCCCAAGTTTAAGGTGTAATGAGCAGAGGAAGTCTTGGAGGTTGTGCCTTTTACTTGAATGCAACGGAGGGAAACTCGCGCGGATACCCTCAGTACGATCAAACAGGCTCTTATCGAGTTCTCTGCATGTGCTATTACCAAACAGCGAGCGAGTGTGCTGTTGAATAACAGAGTGATAAGATCTCGGACCTTTCTTCCCGGACGTTGTATCGTCTTCTAGGTAGATAACCTGAAGGTCCTCAGCCAAGCTTAGGGGGGAGTCTTGCTCCAGAGTCTACATCTCAGATACCCCAATGTTTGACAGCATTACCTGAATATTTGATCTTGCCTCTCTATTCAAGGTCAATTTCTGTCCGCTTCACGCCTTTAAAGAAATCTCTCCGATACTCAAACCCAACTCTAATCCTCTGAAACGCATCCGTGGTATCGCTGCGCCGCAAGAGCAGCATGCCCTCTTGATCTTCGGAGACGGCGAAGCAAAAGATTTCCAACAAAAGTCCCTGTTTGACGTCCTCTGCGAGTTTCGTATAGTCCAACTCGGCCTCAACCTCCAGCTTCCGCGCCTCGTACGCGACCAGGCTCCCAGTAGAGCAGTCGACCGCGTAAACGCCTTGGCCCGGGTTGGCGCCGAACCGAAACTTATTGACGCCGTCGACACGGACGCAAACTTCATCCCACTGACGCAGTTGCGAATCTGCTCCCCAAAGCATTCTCAGGCGCCCTCGGACGCGGACGCGACCTACGCCGGCCCCCTGGGCGACCGCGACCGAAGGCTCGACTTTCGGGCTCGCTCCATCGCCCAGTAGCTCCATCTCAGACGGCATCTGAAAGTCTTGCCACGTGCGTACCTCCAATCCGATGGGTAAGCTCGCCCAAGACCAGCTTGGGGCGCTCGCGGTGCCGGACCGTTCGTCGTCAGGCCGGGCTGCTCGAGAGACTCGCCACAGGATATCCTGCGGAAACGTTGCCCGCCACAAACCTGCCAGGTACTCGTTGTCCCCCGACATCGCAGTCAAATATCGAGTTGCCAGTCCCGCCAGCGCGTTGAATCTATCGCCTGCGTTGCTCAGGCTACGCACCGTGTACGACTCGACTATCGCGTTCCACGCCAGCCAGAGCTCGTCGTACCGAGCCGTGCGGCATTCGACTAGGAATTTGCGTACCGGAACGTTCGACAATGGTGGCGAGGTCGCGGGGACAGCTGTAGAGCCCTCCTCGACGTATTCTCCTCGCCCGCAGGCCCAGCTGAGCTGCTGGCCAACCCAGAAGAGCAGGCGCGGCGAGAGGTGCTCCTTTTGGAGCGTCCACGCGCGGAGAGCCAGCGGCGATCTTGAGCGGAGGGGGGCAGGCGGCGTTGGATTGACAGCTAGCCAGGAGGCGCCGATGCGGCACGGCCTAACTCGGTGCTGGCTCGACCACGCGAGACGGGGCACCAGTAGCGGCTGCGTTGCCTTGGCCGTCGTCGTCGCGCAGATGGTCACGGCGGCGTTGCCGTAGACTTCTTGCATCCGCCTTATCTCGACTTCTTTGTCCTGGGCGTCGTCCTGGATGATGCAGAGGGAGTCAACCCAGAGATGTCGCAGCTCCAGCCCGCTATGGGGATCGTTCAGCCGCCGCGTGATATTGATGGCATCACGCACCGTACTGGTAGGCCAGCAATGTCGAACGGCTGATAGCGACTCTCTAGGTTGGCACCCAGCGTCTTTCCTCGTTCCACCGTCTCATCCTCGTCGACGCTCATCGTTCCAGTGCCCCAGCAATAGCTCAGTGCCGCATATCGAGTCGTCTTGCAGCCTGCCTGGAGCTTCTCGCTGTCGACCAGCTGCACTTGTGAGCCGGACAGAATGCGAAGAAGCCGCGTAGGCCTGCGGTCTGAGTACGCGAGATTGCCACAATCGATGTGTCCTTGTTCGCACTCGCGGAGCCAACCCCTGACCTGGCGATAGATGACATCGTCCACCGGATCTTCCGCTAGCTTCATTGGAGATTCCGCGCCCTTGCTCGGTTCGCAGCGGACCGTCGCCGCGGGGAGCGGGTTCTGGTCATCTTCGTTGCTCTTCTCGCCGTCTTGATTGATCTGTATCCTCACCGCAAAGCCATCGCCGTCAGCCACCAACCTCGCACACACCGGTCCCGGGGCCCCCTGCAGCAAGGCGGCGTGGTCGGCGGTCGCGCTCTCGAGAGTACTCGAGTCCCATCTATATACAATTGTCCCATCGCTGAATCACTGTCGTTGTTCACTGATCCTTGGTGTTGGATCAGAACAGTGTCTTTGTGATCTTGGGAGTTAGATCAGTTCGGATCATCACTGATCCCGACTGATCCCTTCGGCACATAGTTCTTCCGTTCCGTTGTTGAGTTTCATGCTGACAGGGGCTGGCGCCCGTCCATTTAACCGCTGAGCCCCCCCTGCGGGGTCGTCGTCAGAGGTCTGTTAACCAACGGGTCGTAACAAATGCACACGCAGAGCACCTAGGATTCTGGGAATGCGCTAGGAGGAATATTTGGCCGAAGACCGCCCTAGGTGCGCCTGAGGGCCGCTGACAGAACCTGCGAGTCATTCATCAACAAAGGTTTGATGCTTCCTCAATACTACGATAAGCCTGGGCCAGCATC
>WIGN01000669.1:0-10435 GCA_014235955.1 Colletotrichum sojae
TCAAGCCCATCAGCATCGGCTGAAGAAGTTCGCCGGGTAATAGTGGTTATCTCAAGCCAGTCGGCATCACTGCCTCGGACGGCAGGAAAAATGAATGTCAGGCTAATCCAAACGGGGCAGTTCTGCTGGAACGAATGGTTTTGAGTCAATTGCCACATCAACGAGCAGGCAAAGCAGCCAGCCTGCTGACTGTCAGACCGACAGACAACAGGTATTACCCACCAACAGCCTATTGCTATCCGACCGGAGGGTTGCTGCGGTAGAACCGCCGGGAAATGACGGAGGTCGGAACATTTATCAGCGACAGTTCACATGAGAAAGCCCGGATCGGGGCGGTGCCAGACCCCGACATGTCGCGGTAGAATGGTGTAATCGTCCAGGCCCTCGTTATCATCGTTTGCGTACGTGGCACCAGAGTACACGCAGCCTGTGCCCAAGACACAGCGCTTGTAAAGGGTCCTCTGCTGGCACCAGCGCCCGCTGCCACTGATAGTCCATGAGTTCAGAATGAGCGCCGCAGCTGATCATAGTGCCTGTTCGACCCTTCCCTGACCGCCTGAGCTCCATTACTCGTCGACTGCGTAAAAACGCTGTAATTACGAGAGGTGCAGAGAGAGAGACAAGGAAGGAGGTGGACCGCTGATTTCGTTTAATCATTTCACTCCAAGGTTACCCAATCAGGTAACCGCCTAGAGCAACTTTGGGGCCGCGACCCCACTATCGCGTTCGCGTTCGTATTGTGGGTCATCGGCTTCATCTCGTACCTTCCTCCCGTACTTTTTCTTCCTTCGTACCTCGCGTACCGACGCCCTAGCGACAGGTGGGCACCGCCCTAGCGGAAGAGTGAAAGGTACTTACTCGAAGTATCTTTTGGCGGGACTCCGCCGCCGCGGGACGAAGCCGTCATAATCTTAAAAGATCGAGCATTTGACGACGGGTACCAGGATGCAGTATCGGTGCACCACGGACGTCAGTGCCCTCGCGTAGGTAGTGTAGGCAGGTAGGTTACCAAATCTATATATAAAAAAAAAGGCATCTTTTAACAGTCAGGTGCCTTACGGTTCTCACATCGGGCTGGAAACCGCTAACGGAGCAAGACGCGAGCGTGTTGCCATTCTTCCGCCGTGTTCTATCCATCTATTGTAGAGCGCGCGTGTCGTAGCCGCCAGTCAACGGATGGAAGTGTTTCCGGCCTTCTTTTCCATCCTTTCCTAGGCTGCCTTACCATATTAGGTACGGATACTCTGAACTGCATCCGGACCCGGGGTGGGTGATGGACCCGGGATATCGGGTTCACGTAACAAATTGCATCAGCGGTAGTCCAGTCACGTCTCGAGGTCCCCTGGGAATATGTCACACGAACGAAGCAAGAATCATCGAGAATCATCATGCCTCGGCACCATGATGCTACATCCATCGTGGCTACCACCGGGGACGGACGGGTATCGTCGATCTCAGCCATCATGTGACCAAGCATCGAATTATAGCCCGGAATATGGCCGCGCGATGAGGCAGCAAACGTAGCGTTTCACGGGGCGATGCCATGTGCCGGCACCGGGGGTGGCCATCAACGAACGAACGAACGAGAAGGAAACGAACCGGCGGGACATGCGCCGCCGGCTGGCCTGTGATGTCCACGCGGGACCCGCGGGGTCGGAGTCGGCTTCTGGCCCCGATGACGGGATCTTGGCTACTCGGCGGCGCCTCTTTGTCTCTGGGTTGAACGCCATGATGATGCGCGTCTGAAAGTCAATCCAGTCCCACGTCCTGATTTCCTCATCTGGCCTCTTGCCACCCACCATCCGGTGTCTGTCTGGGACTGGGACTGGGAAGAGGTCCCAACTTGACGCGGCTGGGAGTCTGCTTGCTCGCCAACTCGGTCGTGCTGGGTGCACTCGGTCTTGGGCCTGGGCTGGGCTCGGCCGTCAAAACATCGCTTCGCTTAGGACGAAGGTTGTCAATATGTTTTTTTGGGACGAGTCAGAGGGTCGGACGCCATGGAATCGACCTGAATAGTGATCCTGGGAGAAGGTAAGAGGTCACCCCCTAAAAAAGGACATGTTTGTTGTCTGATGGTGAGACTTTAGCTGCTGAGACATGCTGTCTCGCGGGCAACAACTTTGCTGGTAAGCCATGCTGATGAGAGGCGCTAACATGGCGTGTGTGGGAGGCCTAGCAGCGCTCCAGCCAGCGGCATGGGCTTGGAATACACGCCGTGGCTTCTCGGGACGCTGCGAGCAACCCGCCCGATATTCTATCGGTGTCACGGGCGGTCCATAGTCGGCGGTTGCGGGGCCAGCACCATGTAAACCACGACGCGTCGGGGGGATCAATAGGGGGGGCCCCTCCGGTGAGATTTGATCATCATTTGCGCTGCTGATGCGACCCAGGGAGGCTGCACAGCGTACCCCATCGGACCCGGTGGGAATCCTGCAGGTAGCGTACCTAGTCCTAGACAAGCAGCAGGCAGGCCTAAAAAAGAGACAGCAGCCCAACGCAGCGTATCCGTTGTAGAGTGACCGGGGTTCTGTGTTGGTCGTAAATCGTCGTATATCGGGGGTCCTTGTGTGATCGCCAAGTTGGAACCTGTGCAACGTGGTCCAGGATGGGGGTCATTGCGGAAAACCCGAGCTGCCCATTTGCGACCAGTACCTGGTATTTGCAGCCGTCATGGAGTATTGAAGGTACCTGCTTCGGTGGTTCTTAGTATCTTACCACAATCTCAAGTTACTTACTGTTTAACGTTGAACGAGATAGCCATTTGATACCTACTATCCGTTGAGAGTGAATGCCCCCGGCTCTACAACAGTGCAATGCAAACGCATGTGAGATTTTGAGCAAACGTGGTTGAAATGATTGTTGGAGCCAAGGAGTACAGCGGTCGAGTCCTCGGCGACGGGATGATGGAACGGGTGGTTGGCCCCACTCGGGGAAAGAGTTGCGGGTTGTCGGGGTGCTCGAAGAACCCGAGACAGGCAGGCAGCTCGCTTGCGGCTGCTTAGCGTCCGGTACGTACCCCGCCGAGCCGAGCGACGCACGCCCGGAAGCCCCACCTGTCTTTCGGCAGGCGCTCCTTGACGTGTCTGATTGGCTGTCATGTATTTCCCTGTCAGGGTTTCAATTGGACGCGGCGGGGTGCTGCTTCTTTAGTGGAGGTCTCCCTCGGTGGACCCGCCCGAGAACGCCGCCACGCCACGGCATCAGACTCTGGCAGTCTGGCATCTGGAGCAGAAAAAAAAAGGGCAACCAAAACACACGCGGACATTGCGCATCGCAAAGGACGCTGAGTGGATCGGTATCCTGCTCCGCCCGTATGAATATCCGTAAATCGAGCAGCCGCAGGGCCAAGAAAGAACGCTGCGCTCCGCACGTTTGCGTTGCGGTTGCAGTACTAGTGGTACATACGGATACTGCAGTAAGCAGACAGGGGGGTGCCTCTGGAATAGGAGTCGATAGGTCGAGATTGCCTCTGATGACAGGTCCATGTTGGCGCACTTTCGCCATCACACCGGAATGTTGGTATCGCAGGTAGGGCTCAACGAGGGGTCAGCCCGGGAGAACACACTTTGTGCGCGTCAAGCCTGCGTCCCCGACCGCGAGGGAGTGCAACAAGCTCGCGCTTGAAGGGTGTATCGAGAGTTTGTTGTTCCGGTTGCGGCAGGGTTGTTATTCTTGAGTTACACTGAGGATGATGTTAGCAATGGATCTCCCGCGATGATGAGAGATGCAACTACAGCCCGGGTCTCGCAGTTTTGACACTTCCCGACCTGCGAGTCTCCAAGTTTTTCCTGCCGATCCCTCTCACCCTTCCAGTCTGATGGCTCGGGACGGGGTGTGACAAGATGCCGACAGGATCTGGACACGCAGGGTCTTGTTCCGGGCCCCTGCGGAGTGTTGGGGCTTAGATGTAGGAGCCGCGGGTTCAGTATTTTTCTTTGCTTGGGAACGAAGAACGACCGTATCGAAGGGTCTAATTCGTACAGTAAAGTGAGTCCTGGAGATGGGCGTGTTCAACGGTCGAAATGCTTAACAAATATGGTTATTCGTGGTCCCATTCGAGAAGAGCTACCGGCACTGGCCACCCCTCCATCAGGTGAACAGTGGCCAGGAGTTCGTCGTCTCTGCTCGGCCGCAAAGCAGGCCAGTCCCGGCTCGGACGATTAAAGAAACCTTTGGTCAGCAGATGCGATACCGAGAATCCATATGGCGGATGTTTTCTCCAAGATAATTAATACTGACCAACAACTCGAGCGGCGCCTTTCGACCATCTCCACGTGGTCACCGTGGTTCAAATTGGAAGTCGATCTGCAGACTGTCTCTGCCTATCCACTCCGTTAGGTAGATAAAGTCCTTGGGCGGCGGACTTTGGTCAAACGGTCAGTGTTGGTGCTGCGGCTGCTGGTCCGGAGCGACGTGTTGATGGATGAAAAGTCCGCAAGTACACAACGGCGGCAGGGATTCGCACCATTCAGGCCCTGTATTTTGCAGGCCTTCTTCTAGTAGAGGTTCTTCCCGGTGGGATTACATGATTCTCCCGTCAGTATCTCTTTCCCACACCCCTCAGCGAGCTAGGGGTTCTGGAGACTTTGTGGGGCCCGTTGAGCGCGTCATTGTCGCTAAAGGCATGCGCGCACTTCCCACAGGTACCCGAAGCTAAAGAAGGGGCAGGTGCAGTTAGTGTGTACCTACCTTCCCTGCTGCGACCTGCGTAAAAAGACATTAGTCAAGTACTTGGGTAGTACATCCGGTACGCTGGTTCAACACGACGAAAGTCTTGTATCCTGCTCATGTAGATTTATTACTTGGCGACATCCGTTTTGGGAGTTTTTCCCATGTTGCTCAAAATTGGCCATCCAGAAAGAGAGAAGGCACGTTAGAGGTACCTACCTAGCTACATAGTAGCAACTGCTTGAATATTTTGTTATTTTCCCTCTCGCCTTCCGTCTTTTTTCATTTCCAGTGCCTGCCTGCCCTTTCTGCTCCACGCCCCCCCTCTCCCCAGTTTCCTTCCAGCTTGGGACGTCTTGGTGGACCGGCATCCGTCCCATCTTTCCTTCCCACACACCCCTCTCACGCCTCTTCCCCCTCCAACAAGTTGACATTGAGGTACATCCTACCCAGGCAGGTCCAGTGCCTTGCGGCCCTTATCCTGGTCGCCCCGAGTTGCTGGGATCTTTCTTTTTTATTCTCGCAGCCCACCACCACCACCACTACCCCGTCGGTCCTTCGTCTGAGCTACTTCTACCTCCCCTTCCCGTTCCGTCCATCAACGGCCTCTTCTTGCTCTCTTCTCTCCTCGGCCCTTGTTCCCCCTAATTCTTCTTCCCCTTCGCGTCGGTCCTTAATCACTCCTCGTCCGCAACGCCTCTGTACGACAGAGCGTGCTTAGTACCTAATTCGACAGATTAATTCCGATCCCCGTCGCCAGGTCACCGACCAGACCACGCGAAGAGCCTCCGGGAGCTACGACCGCAGCATCGCCAACTCGATATCAGCGCCGAGCGGGTGGTTCTTGTACACCTGCAACTCCCATCGGCCCGTCTGACAAGCGAACACCTCTTCTAGAGACTCGGAACAGCGGCTCCGTCCGTGTCCGTGTCCACGAACATGGCATTCGCCGGGATGGCCTCCATTCCCAACTACGATAGCACAGCCCAGACATCCGGAGTGCCCATCAACTCTGCCCGCAGCGGCCACCACGAGGAGGAAGAGATTGCCGCCGCGAACCAGAACACCGTTGACACCGCCGCCACTTCCCTCACCGAGGTCACCGCGAGCGATTCCGCCCCCAAGAAGCCCTCCACCCATCCCGACAGCGACAAGATCTCCGCCGAGGACGATGAGGATTCCGAGATGGAGCGCCGCCACTCGTTGGTCCAATCGCTCGCCAAGCGATACTCCCATGCCTCCGTCCCGGACACCGTCGGCGGCAACCCCTTCTTCGCCGACGAGACTTCGCCTCTGAACCCCAATTCCGAGAACTTCAACGGCCGCTCCTGGGCCCGCGCCATCGTCGACCTCATCCAGCAGCATGGCGCCTCCTTCCGCACCTCTGGTGTTGCATACCAGAACCTCAACGTCTACGGCTATGGCCAGGCTACCGACTATCAGAAGGACGTCGGCAACATCTGGCTGAGTGCCGCCGGCATCTTTCGTAAGTTCACCGGCGGTGGCCAGACGAGAATCGACATTCTGCGCGACTTTGACGGTTTGGTCCGCAAGGGCGAGATGTTGGTTGTTCTCGGCCCCCCGGGTTCCGGTTGCTCGACCTTCCTCAAGACCATTGCCGGTGAGACGAACGGCTTGTACACCGACGATAGCTCGTACTTCAACTACCAGGGTATGTACCTCCTGTCCACTTGAGACCCCAGATAAGCGCCTCGGTTGGCGCCTGTCGTGCCGATGTCACCCGCGAGACACGGACGCCGCCACATGTGTAACGGGGTGTTGGTGTTAGTCGATAGCGCTGACATGATCCTAGGTATGGCCGCTAAGGAGATGCACACGAGCCACCGCGGTGAGGCCATCTACACGGCCGAGGTGGACGTCCACTTCCCCCAGCTGTCCGTCGGAGACACCCTGACCTTTGCTGCCTGCGCCCGCCAGCCCCGCCAGCTGCCCGAGGGTATCGACAAGACCACTTTCGCAAACCACCTCCGCGATGTTGTTATGGCCATGTTCGGTATCTCGCACACCGTCAACACCCGCGTTGGTAACGAATACATTCGTGGTGTGTCTGGTGGTGAGCGGAAGCGTGTCACCATTGCCGAGGCCGCTCTCTCCGGTGCCCCTCTTCAATGCTGGGACAACAGTACCCGTGGTCTGGATTCCGCCAACGCCATCGAATTCTGCAAAACCCTCCGTCTGCAGACCGAGCTCTTTGACAGCACTGCCTGTGTGTCCATCTACCAGGCCCCTCAGAGCGCCTACGACCTGTTCGACAAGGTGGTTGTGCTGTATGAGGGACGTCAGATCTTCTTCGGCAAGGCCACTGAGGCCAAGCAGTATTTCGTCGACCTTGGCTACGACTGCCCTGCCCGTGCTACCACCCCCGATTTCTTGACGTCCATGACCTCTCCCCAGGAGCGTCACGTCCGCAAGGGCTGGGAGAACCGCGCCCCCCGCACTCCTGATGAGTTCGCCACCGCCTGGAAGAACAGCCCCAACTACAAGGCTCTCCAGGCCGAAATCGAGGAGTACAAGACCACCCACCCCCTCAACGGTCCCGATGCCGACGCTTTCCGTGCTTCCAAGAAGGCTCAGCAGGCAAAAGGCCAGCGTGCCAAGTCTCCTTTCACGCTGTCCTACATGCAGCAGATTCAGCTCTGCTTGTGGCGTGGCTTCAGGCGTCTCATCGGTGACCCCAGTATCACCGTCGGCTCTCTTATCGGAAACGTTGTCATGGGTCTCATCATCGGTAGCGTCTTCTTCAACCTGCAAGAAGACACTGAGAGTTTTTTCCAACGCGGTGCCCTCCTCTTCTTCGCCCTGCTCATGAACGCCTTCTCTAGTGCCCTCGAGGTTAGTTGGGAGGCCCCTTGTTTTTGTACGATTCACCAACTTACCTGACCAGATCCTCACCCTGTACGCCCAACGTCCGATCGTCGAAAAGCATGCTCGTTATGCCCTGTACCACCCGTCCGCCGAGGCTGTTGCATCAATGTTGTGCGACATGCCGTACAAGATCGCGAATACGCTCGTCTTCAACCTTATCCTGTACTTCATTACGAACCTGCGTCGCGAGCCTGGAGCATTCTTCTTCTTCCTCCTGTTGTCGTTCTTCACCGTCCTCACCATGTCCATGATTTTCCGTACCATCGCCTCGTCGTCGCGCACGCTCTCGCAAGCCATGGTACCGGCCGCTATTCTCATCTTGGACTTGGTCATTTTCACCGGCTTCGTCATTCCCATCGACTATATGCTCGACTGGTGCCGCTGGCTCAACTACCTTGACCCTCTGGCTTACGCGTTTGAGTCCCTCATTGTTAACGAGTTCCACGGCCGCAACTTCAGATGCTCGCCAAGCAACATTGTGCCCAGGCCCATCAGCGAAAAGTACGCCAATGCCACCGCCACCCAACGCGTCTGCAGTGCCATCGGCTCCGTTCCTGGCCTTGACTTTGTCAACGGCGACGACTATGTCAACTCTGGATTCCGCTACGAGTATGCCCACCGCTGGCGCAATTTCGGCATCCTCATTGCCTTCATGTTGTTCTTCCTCATGACCTACATGGTTACGGCGGAGCTGGTTTCAGAGAAGAAGTCCAAGGGCGAGGTCCTGGTTTTCCGCCGCGGACACAAGCCCGCCGCCTTCAAGGAGAAGCACTCCGACGACCCCGAAGACATCCGCGTCGGACCTGTCACCACTGCGGAGCGCAACCGCGTCAGCGAGAAGAACGGTTTCATTGAGGAGCAAAAGTCCACTTTCCACTGGAACGATGTGTGCTACGAGGTTCAGATCAAGAAGGAAACGAGACGCATCTTGGACCATGTCGACGGTTGGGTCAAGCCCGGAACTTTGACTGCGCTCATGGGTGTCTCGGGTGCTGGCAAGACCACGCTTTTGGATTGTTTGGCCGACCGTACGTCGATGGGTGTCATCACCGGTGAGATGCTGGTTGACGGCTACCACCGTGATGCTTCCTTCCAACGCAAGACTGGTTATGTTCAACAACAAGATCTGCACTTGCAAACTACCACGGTTCGCGAGGCCCTCAACTTCAGCGCCCTCCTTCGTCAGCCCGCCCACGTTCCTAGGCAGGAGAAGCTCGACTATGTTGAAGAGGTTATCAAGCTGCTCGACATGGAGGAGTATGCCGATGCCGTTGTCGGTGTTCCAGGCGAAGGTCTTAATGTTGAACAGCGCAAGCGTCTGACTATTGGTGTTGAGCTTGTCGCTAAGCCTCCTCTGTTGCTCTTTGTCGATGAGCCTACCTCTGGTCTCGATTCGCAGACGTCCTGGGCTATCCTCGACCTCTTGGAGAAGCTCACGAAGAGCGGCCAGGCCATTCTCTGTACTATCCACCAGCCTTCCGCCATGCTCTTCCAGCGTTTCGATCGTCTCCTGTTCCTTGCCAAGGGCGGCAAGACCGTTTACTTCGGTGACATTGGCGAGAACTCCAAGGTCATGACCTCGTACTTCGAACGCAACGGCGGCTTTCCTTGCCCTCACGATGCCAACCCTGCCGAATGGATGTTGGAGGTCATTGGTGCTGCCCCCGGCTCTCACACTGACATCGACTGGCACCAGGCCTGGCGCAACAGTTCCGAGTATGACGACGTCAAGAAGGAGCTGCAGAGACTCAAGGACGAGCGTGGTGTCCAGGTTCCCGCGACCCAGGACAAGGCCAGCTACCGCGAATTCGCCGCCCCCTTCTTCGCCCAGCTCCAGGAGGTTACCCACCGCGTCTTCCAACAGTACTGGAGAACCCCTTCGTACATCTACGCCAAGGCCGCCCTTTGCACCCTCGTTGCTGCCTTTATTGGTTTCGTCTTCTACAAGGCTCCCAACACCCAGCAGGGCTTGCAGAATCAGATGTTCGCCATTTTCAACCTCCTTACCGTCTTCGGCCAGCTCGTTCAGCAGACCATGCCCCACTTCGTCATCCAACGGTCTCTCTACGAGGTACGAGAGCGTCCGTCCAAGGTCTACGGTTGGAAGGTCTTCATGCTCAGTCAGATCATCGTCGAGCTTCCGTGGAACACCCTGATGGCTGTCATCATGTACTTCTGCTGGTACTACCCCGTCGGACTCTATCAAAACGCCGTCGCCGCCGACCAGGTCACGGAGCGTGGAGCCCTGATGTTCCTGTACCTGCTCGTTTTCCTTCTGTTTACCTCGACCTTTACCGACTTCATCATTGCCGGCTTTGAGACCGCTGAGGCTGGAGGTAACATTGCCAACCTGCTCTTCATGCTGTGTCTCATCTTCTGCGGTGTCCTCGCCAACCCTGATTCCATCCCTCGTTTCTGGATCTTCATGTATCGCGTATCACCATTTACGTATATCGTGTCAGGTATGCTTTCGACAGCCGTTGCCAACACCGAAGTCGTCTGCGCCGCCAACGAGTACCTGCACTTCGATCCCCCCTCGGGAGAGACCTGCCTGGAGTACATGAGCGAGTACTTGGGGACAATGGGCGGCTACCTGAGAGACAACACCACTACCTCGGACTGCCAATACTGCCCCATTCAGTATACGAACGTGTTCTTGGCCGGAGTCAAGAGCGATTACAATGACAGGTGGAGGAACTTTGGTATTGCCTGGGTCTACATCATCTTCAACATCTTCGCCGCCCTCGGCCTGTACTGGCTGGCGAGAGTGCCCAAGAAGGGTGGTCTCTTTGGCAAGAAGAAGACCGAGTAAGCGGGCTTTGCCTGCTACCCATCAAAAGTTATTGGAAACGATGGAACGAAGAGAGAAAAGATGAACGAA
>WIGN01000670.1:0-10422 GCA_014235955.1 Colletotrichum sojae
CCGTACGCTATATACCCCTAGGGAGGTGCCGGCCGCTACGGCTCGGTGATAGCGTTAACTAGCACAAACAAACAAAACAAAGCTGCTCTCTCATCTGCTCGAACGCATAGATGTAGTTTCGGAGTGCTCGTTTGTGATCATCGGTACTACTACTAAGAGATAAGAGCAAATTTGGCAGCCAGGAGGAAGCTGACGGGGATAGCACCCGGAAACGCAGTGTGCGGGTTTCCTCTCAAGTCCCGGGATGTGGGCGGAGCTGTGCGGGGTGCCAACAGGGCACCTGGTTGGGAGCCGAGGGCTTTGACGGTGGGACGGAGGTCAGATTAAGGAAGGTAGCATCTCGGCGACCGGCTATGCCCGACTCTAGTAAATATAAGCTTGAATCGACCAATCTCTATCCATCAACATTGTAAGCCAAGACTTTGAGTGGAAACCGCAATACGCGCAAGTAAACACAGCGGCGCATTACGCCGACCGATAAATGGGCCATAACGAGCATAAGAGGCAAGTCGATAGTCAGGTCGTGGTTGGGCTAATCATGTGGTTGCACAACATGAACAAGCCTCTGGAGAGGTGCCTTTCTTGGCTACTGATGCCGTCTTGGCATTTCCTGAACCATCGCGAAAGCCGCCATTTCTCTTGGCAACTTGCCATTTGCCGACCAGCCGCCTTATCACGTCAAGCTTTTGGCCGCTGTCGTCAACTCCAAGCGCATGCAACCTTTGACAAACAGAGCAGGTGCGCTCTGATTGAACATGAATCAACTTCCCAGTTATGGAGCATTGGAACCACTTCTATTGAATCGGTCAGCGCAAACCGCTGGAGTCGATCCAGTTTGCATACCACTGGACTGCCCGCGGTAATATGCTAAACCTTGGGGCTATGTCCGCTTCAGGAAGGTTGAAGTTCATAATGCCTGACCCTCGAGATATCTCAGTTGATTGTGTGGCATGCCTGCGATGACTGCAATGGGGAGCAGACGGCAGTTATATAAACTCACAGAATAACGGCCATCAAGGTGCTCTTTTGTCCTCATCCCCATCCCACTCCTCTCAGCCAAGGTTCTCTCCACTCAGGTTTCCGGCCTCCTTGTCAAGATGCAGTTCAAGAGCTTTGTTCTCTCCGCCCTCGCGGTTGCTTCTGGCGCTCTCGCACAGCGTTCTTGCGGCACTCCCTCTCCTTCCCAGGAGCAGATCGAGGTTGCTGAGCACTTCCAGCTCAAGGAGGAGAACGCTCGCGTCGCCGGCAACGCCACCCGCCTCGCCCCCATCAACGTCAACATCTACTGGCACGTCATTGCTTCTTCCAACTCCGTCAGCGGCGGCTACCTTACCCAGGCCACCCTCGACAAGCAACTCGATGTTCTGAACAAGGCTTTCGCCCCCCACGATGTTCAGTTCGCCCAGGCCGGTGCTGACTGGACTGTCAACACCAACTGGGCCCGCGACACTGCCGAGCTCACCATGAAGCGTTCGCTCCGCAAGGGCACCTACGCCGACCTGAACGTTTACTTCGTTCCTGGTACTCCCTACCTCGGCTACGCCTACTTCCCTCAAACTGTTACTACCGGCTCTTCTGCTTTCTACTACGATGGTGTTGTCATTCGCTCCGCGTCTGTTCCCGGCGGCAGCCTGGCCCAGTACAACCTTGGCCACACCGCTACCCATGAGATTGGTCACTGGCTCGGACGTAAGTGACCGGACCCGATGATAATCCTAAGTCAACCTGCCGCTAACAAGTATTCAAGTCTACCACACCTTCGAGGGCTACCGCTGCGGTGGCAACGGTGACTACGTCTCTGACACTCCCTTCGAGTCCGAGGAGGCCTACAACTGCGAGATCGGCCGTGACACCTGCCCTACCCTTGCCGGCACTGACCCCGTCACCAACTACATGGACTACTCTGACGAGTAAGTACTCCCTTGAAGAAACTCAGCATCCAAAGTCGTACTAATTCCTTTCCAGCTCCTGCTTCACCCACTTCACCGCTGGCCAGGAGACCCGCATTCACAGCTACTGGGACACCTACCGCGCCCAGTACCAGTAAGCGGCCAGTCTCACGACAGCGTCCCTTCGCCAGTAGCCGTTACCGGAAGCACTGGCGGGGATCGCAACTTTTTGTGCTTAGCTTCTCTACTCCGTAGAGTTAGCTTCACAACCGCTGCCTGAGGATGGATCTATTGTCGGAATGTAATTGTAATTAGCCATCTTATGTTAATAACTAATTGCAATATTACATACGCGAGAATTGTGCTCTCTTCTCCCCATTAGTCGTGCAGTGTCTGCAACGCCTTGTATTCATCATACTCGTGAAATAGTGATTGACAATGTTCTCTGTTGGCATCTCTCTGACAGGTGTCAATAAACAGAGAAACGTATAACTATGCAGAAGGGGCCTTTTATTCTACACTCCTAGGTTGGGTATTTTATATTCCCTCTATCCATCCCAGCCCACTGATATCACTGCTGTCAGGTTTTATTACTTCTGTGCGGTACCATTGTTATTGTCCGTTATTGTTACCGCTGTTTGTCGTCGTCGCCACTGTCGTCCGTCGTCGTTATCGTCAATATTGCTGCTTGTGGGAGGTGGGATATTCAGCTTGGAGGCGTGAAGTAGTATCCCTCAGGCAGAATCCTATTAATCGAGACTAAGTTCGGTCTTGGAAAGATTCAAAGTTTCTGATTCCCTCCCCAAGGCCAGCGCTCAGTTGGCGAGAACGAAACCACGAGGTTTGCTCAGGGAAACAAGGTCCGCCGAAATGGCGAGATCCGAGCGAATAAGGAAACTTAACCTCAAGATTCATCTGGATCCGCGTTTACCATAATAGCTGCCAAAGAAGAACAGACAGAAGATGGGAGTGCAGCTTGAGTTGGAGATAACTAGCCGGGAGTTAATGACAAAAGCCGAAAATTACCCGGACCGAGGTAGATCGGCATTTCTAGAACAACGCCAACGTCACCTTTCCTGCCAGGTTCATGAACGTGAGCTCTTACACCGCCATATTATAGCTGACGCCAAAAACCACAACAATGGTCGGTCCTGCAGATGGAAAAACATCACCGCTATTATCTCTATGCGCAGGCGGGATAGCCGGTGGAGTCGAGGCTGCGTGCACATATCCCTTCGAATTCGCCAAGACACGCGTCCAACTCTATGGGCACCAGAAAGGGACGCGCAATCCGTTTGCCATTGTCCTACGGGTCGCCCGCGAGGAAGGCATAGGTGCCCTATACAAAGGATGTAGCACCATGATTGTTGGGTCCATCGGCAAAGATGCAGTTCGATTCGTTGCTTTCGACAGCATTCGCGCGCTCTTCGAAGACAAAGAAGCACACACACTCAGCCCAGCGCGAAGCATTGCGTCGGGTATGGTCGCAGGCATCGTGAGCAGTACGATCATTGTGACACCAAGCGAGCGTGTGAAGACGGCCCTCATCGATGATGCGAAGACATCGCGCAGATTCACAGGCGCCATTGATTGCATCAGCACCCTCACGCGCGAGCAAGGGGTGCGCAAAGCCCTTTGGAGGGGCTACATCACAACGACACTGAAGCAGATTGGGACTACGGGCTTCCGACTTGGAAGCTATAGCATTATCAAGGACTTCGAGCGCAGCAAAGGCATGAGAGTCGATGGCCCGCTGATGAGTTTTGCCAACGGCGCGCTCGCTGGGACGGTCACGACACTCGCTACACAGCCATTCGATACTGTCAAGACAAAAGCCCAGCAAGCAAAGGTAGTGGGCACGATGGAATCATTCCGGGGAATCATGGCAGAGGATGGGCTGAAAGGTCTGTGGCGAGGCACGGTCATGCGTCTGGGTCGGACGGTAATGGCAGGAGGCATCTTATTTACGGCGAACGAGCAAGCACTGAAAGGGTTGAAGATTCTGACCGGGAAGTAGGGAGACTCCATGGGCCGATAGAATAGAAGAGAAGCTCATTTGGAATTTTGAGCCGCGAACTGGGCTTGGCAACTCACAGACTACTTACTGACTCCCTCTGTCGCCATGTGCGGCTTCACCCATTTTAACACCTTTGGTCGTATCAATCAGCTTCTTCCAAGTTCTCGCGCACTCCTCACTCATAGGGGCCCCAGAGAGTGTAGCCCTATTCCCAATGATGATCACGCCAGTTCGCGCCCGAGTCAGTACGACGTTCAGCCTTCTCAAGTCGCCTAGAAACCCGATCTCGCAGCGCTGATTGCACCGTACAGTGACAAACACGATTACATCTGCCTCTCTTCCTTGAAAGCTGTCGATGCTGCAGACTTCAACCAGATTGTTGGAAGAGAGATTCTGCTTGAGAAGGCCGACCTGACGACTGTACGGGGTCAAGACGGCAATGAAAGGTTTTGGCGTGTCTGCGGATGATCCCACTTTCGGCAGCCCGGGCGCAACCTCAGTCAGGAGTTCGCATACTTTGACGCACACGGCAGCCTGGCCCTTGCTGCACTTCGACTTCTGGCCCAAGTCTTCTGGGGCGGCACTCTCAATGAATATCATCCGATGGTGCCGAGCCTCAGTCCCAATTGACTCTGGACGGGGAGAGTTCTCTATGAGAGGCCAAGGAAATGCAGATGAAGGCATCGGCCTCTCTGATGCGTTGACGCCGGTCCGTAGATTACCGTCGTAAAACACCTCCGAGCTGAAGCGACAGACGTCCTCATGCATACGGTATCAAGTATCCAGCATGACTCTCTGCACCCCTCGATGGTCTTGTGCGGTCCACAATCTCTCAAATAGAGAGATATCAAAGTCGAGCGACAGGGATAGTTGCCCAACAGTAGGTCGAAGTTGCACATGGTCTCCCACTAATACGGCCTTTGTGCAGCCCTTGGTCAACGGTACCAGCGAGGCCGGCTCGGTCTGTTCTGAAGCCTCGTCGATGATGACAATGTCGAACTTTTCTCTGCGTAGAACGCCTAGAGCGGCACCTATGCAGGTGGTGAAGACGATTCGGGCCTGCTTGACCATTTGTGTGGCTTTGCGTAGAGCGGCATGAGAGCTATGAACTTCCTGTCCGGCCATGGCATCACAAGTATACTTTTGTAAATCATCGGAAACCTTGCGGACCTGCTTTGGGTTAGTTATTGCCTCTGCGCAGAAGTAGAAGGAAACTCCCACCTCGGTTGATACGCGAATGGGAGAGATCATGTGGTTGCCGTCAACGTGGTTCGAAACATATCTCCTCAACACGTTATCCGCGGCGTTATGTGTCGGCGCTGAAACAAGAATCCACGACTTTGGATGCTGAATTTGAAGCTGTCGGATAATCTCCACGATGGTATGAGTTTTGCCAGTCCCCGGAGGACCCCAAAGACAGGTAAGGGAATGTTTGGATGCAGACTCCACTCCCTTATTCTGGCGTTCGTTCAGAGTCTTTTTCGGGGTCAAGGCCGGCGCGCCGTCTTCGGCTCTGGAACCGAGATGGACCTCCGTTCCGAGGACCATCTCGGCAATCTCATTTGCGCTACGAATTCCAAGAGACAGATCTACAGTTGCATCAAACATCGCCTTGGTGGTAACGAAGGGCCCACCACAGGACAGTTTCCAAGAGCAGTCCTCAAGGTACGCCGGTACAGGGCGAAAGCACTGGAACTCAGCCTGACCCGGACTTGACCGTATGACAAGTGCGCTCATTGAGAACAATCTCGCTGTAGAGGAATTCGATGGCGGTGAAGCTTCAGTCAGTCGTACGTGAGTAGACGTCCTGGGCGTGCCGCCGCTGGAGTCAAGTCGAAAGTCTGCCCGAACAACGGGCCACCCATCCTCGGTGTCACAGAGGTGTTTCAGTGAAATAAGATCTGGGCGATCATAGTACTGTTCAGCTGCTTCCTCGACATGGTTGATTGTGATTCCGTTCAAAAGGTGTGTAATCCGCCGGGTAGGTGTTGGACGTTCCGGTACCAGCCGCGAGCTCTCCTGCTCCAAGCCGCCAAGCATGATGTCAAGTGCCAGAGAAGGGGATTTGACCCCCAGAGCGACGATCTCAGCCAATCGAGCGTAAGCAGATGGAAAGAGAACGCGAGCTTTGCTCAAAATCTGCTTAAATGGTTCGAGCATCATCTGGCCGACATCGTTGGCGGAAATAATGATCGCCCTCAGTATATCCTCGACACGGCTGTCCAGAACATCCTCTAGTTGTGCCGGGGAAACTGCCCAGTCTAACCGCGAAAAGGCGACGGCCAGGAATGGGCAATCTCGCAAAAACGACAGCATCTCTGCCAGAACTAAATCGGCTCTGACCGTGCCCGAAAGGTCTTGTTGGAAGGTGGTAAGGAGGAATGTGAAGCAATTGAGCAGAGTCACCTTCTCGTTGTGTTTAAGCAAGAAGGAAAAGAGCTTTTTGTAACATTCTTGGTTGTCCAGATCGAGGAGCGTGGAAAATCTCTGATGTAGGGCGACTTGAACGATGTACTCGGGTGTTACGACCCGCTTTGCAAGGATAACAGTTGGCCGACCCACTTGCGCGTCGGGCGGCTATGACATGATATTTGTATTGCAGGAAGACGGGAACGATAGGGACTCACTCCGGGACGGAAGAACTATGGTACAAGTCACGTGAGGTCTCCTTGGCACACGCCCCCCCGGATTATTAAGATCTAGCTGGTAGTAGTTCGTCGATCATTCTTCAGAGGGGCTGGGAGGGAGACTCCCACAATGCACAACCGGTATTGTGTAACCAGCAAGAAATGTCCGAAAAGGGACCTGCCAAAAGCACCATAAGAGGCTTAGAAATCCTCGATGTTTTTCCCGGAGGTGCCAGCTCTCCGGAGGCAACACAAATACTATGGAAGTCTGGGTACCGGTCATCTACAACGCGTTTGCCACGTTTCCTACGTCGTAGTAACGGCGAAGATCGAGGGTCCAGGCCTCTGGGCACAGTCGTGATGGAAGTTGCCGGCGACTTGAAAGCGTGGTTTCGGCCCGCACGGGTTCGATGACACTACCATTCTAGGCCTGCCATGATCCATCTTCATCGCCGGTTAATCTGGCGACTTCTGAGTTTAAGGAGACAGGCGTTTTATTTCATATAGAGGAACAAAACCCGGGAGCTTCAAGATATCATTCGGTCTATCTTTTAACTTGCGTCAACGGCTAAGGTCTTCTGGCCGGGGTTTCGCAGTAGCTCTTTGAAAGTAAGCTATAACCACTCGGAAGTGGAGTTCCAGTTGACCGAAAGACAACAGACCGCATGTTTCAACCATCAGAGTGAAGTTCCACGTCTACTGGTTTTCGGTGGCGTCTGCCTTCTCGGGCTTCTTTCCGTAAAGAGACCAACTAAATAGTTGTAAGTGCACCGTTCTCTATTAGAAGGAGGGAAACTCACATCGGCATGTAAGCATGGATGTTGGTGTCGTTGATCTCCTTTCGCAGTTCGGCCATGAGGACGAAGACCTCTTCCTTCGTCCAGTCAAGAATTCTGGTCAGTGGCGCTAGGTAGACTCCTTCCAAGCAGTCATTCAGGTTTTGGTTGTTCCATATACCAAGTTCCCTGTAACGCCATTCTTTCGGCCAAGGGTTCAGGGGCCATTTGAACTTCTGGAGTGTGACATCGGTAAAGCCTGCTTCAATCAAGACAGGCTCAAGGTCACTGATCTTCTGGTACTCTCTACCAATTTTTTCAAGGGCCTCCTGCAAGAGCGAGACTCCTTTGATCATCTTCGAGTCAGGCTTGAGGGTGTCATCGTCTGCAACAGGAACGAGATCCATGTCGTTGAGCTCCAAGTAACCACCAGGCGCCAGATTGCTGTGGCAGAGTAAGTCGAATGATGCAAAGAAAAGAGATGTGGAATAGGCCGCTTACTCGTAACAGTTCTTGATGTATTCCTTCCAATTACTGATAGAAGAGTTCATCATTCTGCTGTGAATATAGTCGAACGGCTCAGAATATTCCCATGACTCTTCGAGATCGTCGATCTCGAACCTGACGTTTGGGGGCGTACTGAGTACCAGGGTTCAATAAACGGCTACGTGTTGACGATGATGCACTTACAAATTGGGCTGAATTGCAGAGAGGTCGATCCCGCGAACCTGGGCGAGGGGATCCGTATCAGCAGCTGGCTTTAGCGGCCGTCCTTGGGGCGATCTCCGATCTTACCTCGGACTCGGGATGCTCCTCGCCGAAGTCGATTGCCCAGATGCCAGTTCCAGTGCCGACGTCGAGCACTCTACCAACCTTGGAGCCGTTGGTGTGGATTGGGGCAGTGCCCAGTCGGTTGTTGAACGTGAGCAGGAACAAGTTGTGTTGCAGGTCTGGGAAGAACGTTCAGTCTAGGTCTGGGATGGGACGCAGTGGAAACTCCAGAAACATACCCAGCCGCTCAGCCTCCTTTTCATCGTTCGGGAGGTTGTACTCTGCCGGACGTCCCTGTTACTTTCGATCTCGATACCGGTAGCTTCGCTACCAAGACTTACTTCCATCCTTGTATCTGTGGTAGGTGCGTCCGTTTTCGACGCGGTAGTCGAAAATGGAACTAGCCACACTCGTGGTCGAGGAAGCGACGCTGCGCTAGAAGGGTTGATAGGTCAGTCCATCAGTTCAGAGTCAGCTACGGGATCAAGCGAACCGCTTACCGTACCGAGGTCCGAGCTGCTATCCTGTTGAGAGCCTTAGCACACTGCCCAGACGAATGAGGGGGAAATGGCGAAGAAACTCACATCACCATCATCATCGGCCTCGACCACAACCTCATTGTCTGGCACGTTGGAGGGTGGAGTGTTGGTCGCCGCCGCCTCCTGAGGCTGGCTAGCGCCCGGCGCACTGCTACCGGTTTGAGCGTCTGCCATGTCGAGCGAGTTGCCAATGAGCCCTAGATCAGACGACAATGGTGTTTTTCGCAAGCAATTGGGTGACAAAAAGCTGGGACGGGCGGGGTTTTGTGACAAGTCGCGGAGGAGGGGTCGTGGCCAGTTTGCGTGTTCTCAATGCTCGTGGCCTGCTGTCCTCGACCCATCTTTGCTGCAAGCATGCATTCTACCATGTCTTCCGGAGCGGAGATTGTTTCTACGACGGGGAAAACATCCTCCCTCCGCGGCAAATGACGAATCGCAGCGACTGCAGGGGACCCGAATCTGGTGCTGCAGGATGCAAAGGGCCCAGTAGACGAGGCAACACGAGAAGAAAAGCGTTGGATCTCAAGGGGGAACTGTTCGACACCCATGTTTCCGTGTTCCACCTGACTTCAGCCGCTGTTCTCTCATCCAATCGTTGAGCCCGGAAATGCAGCTCAAGATTCCGTTGCGTTTGCATGCTGCACCAACGTGCAGAGTCAACCAACAGAACCAGGTTCGGCCAAGACGGCACGATTCCGGCAAAGTGGGGCCGCGATTCTCGAAGATTGAAGTCAGCACCGAAACTCGGTCGCGGCCGAGCTTGATCTCCAGAGCCTATCGGCATGGACCCTACTGGCCCGGACTTCGTGTCCGACCGATCCGTGTACGAATTGCGCATGCTCTCATAGGTACCCTAGCTCAGCATAGCGATAGAACCTTCCAGAAGCTCGTAAGGCATTGGCCTTTCACTTACGCTTCCAGCACGGATCTAGAGCGACGCATTTTCGATTCTTCACACTCTCGAGCACAGAATAACTCAGCTCCATCAGCATTTCCAAAAATGTCCTCATCAGCGCTGGCGCTCAATTCGCTGTTGGACGACTATGACCGGCCAGCCTTTGATTCGATAGACGCGCTCCCAGATGCTTACGACAGTGGAAACGCCCAACGCATACTCTTCAAGCCTTACCCTAAGTCCAACCCCAAGCCAGAGCCAGAGCCAGACACCTGCGCGTAGTGGCACATTCCCCTTGCTGCAGCTTGCTGACTGGACGAGAGCGATCCCTACGATGAGCAACCGCCAACCTTTATCGATAAGTCCTGTGAAGAGGAAGGTGCCTATGCTCTTAACTGTAAATTTGGTCATCACATAGTGAGTTGCTGGCGAAGGTGATTACTTCTCCGAAAAGATACAACACAACGCAGGAAGCTGCTTCGGCGGAAATGTCTCCACCAGCAAAAGCATCCAATTCTGATGATTGTTGCCAACCGTCACTCCAAATCGACCGGTGGCACCGGCCTGGCCTCCACTCTGACAATCCAGACCAGGTATTAATGCATAAGTGCAATTCCCCATGTTGATTACATACTGCGCAATAGTAAGCTCCTTGTCGTGCACGGACCCCGTCTGCAATAGCCCCATGTGGTGCCTCTTCCAGAAGAATGCAAGGTAAGCCATGTGTCACATGACATCGAACCTTACGTCACTTTGGGCCCAATGAACAATCAGGAACGGCTATGTACTACTCGTGTCACGCCCCACTTATTCCGCCACTCGTTCCTCCCAGCTGTAACGGAGCCGGATATATTCGGCTATATGGATGCAAACGGCTAGAATCACATGTCAGAATAGGGGCATATAAG
>WIGN01000671.1:0-10416 GCA_014235955.1 Colletotrichum sojae
GACCACACGGATGCCAACGAGATAGCACGACTGAGCACCCGCGCAACGGGACCCGTCTCCAAGGAGTTCACGATGGGCGGCTGCCGTGATGTCATCTTCATCTTCGCCCGGGGTTCCACGGAAGTCGGGAATATGGTGAGTCCCCGACCCCCGTGTTTCGCTCGAGTAGGGCGCGTCCGTATTCGCGACGGACATCAGACGAAGCGTGCTGGCTGACGTCAATGCGCAACACCAGGGAGCGACCGTTGGGCCACCGACTTCGGACGGACTCAAGAAGCGCTACGGCGAGAACAAGGTCGCGACGGAGGGCGTGGACTACGCCGCCGCGCTGACGCCCAACTTCCTCCCTGGCGGGGCCGATCCGGCCGGCGTCATGGAGATGAAGAGGCTCCTGACCGATGCTACCGGGAAGTGCCCGAACGCGAAGATCGTAGCGGGGGGCTATAGGTAAGCATTACAGCTCCAAGGTGCTGGAAACTTCATGCAAATGCTGACTTGCTACAGCCAAGGAGCAGCAATTGCTCATCGTTCCATCGAGAGCCTGCCCGACCAGGCCAAGAACAGGATTCTCGGAGTCATCACTTACGGAGATACGCAAACCACCCAGGACAAGGCGCAGATTCCCAACTTTCCCAAAGACAAACTCAAGATCATCTGCAATGATGGCGGTGAGTCTCGGTGTGCAGCGAGTTGTAGACGTGCTTTCGCTGACGGCATGAGCAGACAAAGTTTGTACGGGCACGCTCGAGATAACCCCCGCCCATCTCGATTACCAGAAACGTGTGCCGGAGGCAGTCGAATTTCTTGTTGGGAAGATTGGCAACATCTGAATTTTGGCCCATGGCCGAGTCGTATTCGGATTCAGGTTTCAGCGAAACTGGCAGTTACGGAGTCGGCCCATGCAATTGAGGAAAGTGTAAGCCAGCGAAGGAGTAGCGGGATTGGTATCCGGGTTTGTTGACTTGCTTTTTCAAGTATTGAATCTTTCATCCATGTGCATAGTACTGTGTCGAGTAGGAGAATAAACGTCTTTCAGCCTCAGTTGTCGTTGCCAGTGTCATTGCATCACGCTTCTAGTTGTACTATTGTATGCACCAGAGGTTCATATTCAGTACGAAACCGACCCCTATTTCGAGAATGAGACGGATGTAACAATCAGGAGAACACACATATTCCATCTCTTAACTGCTACCCCGAATCGCTTTACGCCTTAACCCCCTTTCTATCGTCCTTGATCAGATCTGCTGCCTTCTCCGCAACTGCATACACCGTGCTTTGGATGTTCCCCAGAGGCTCGACCGGGAACACGCTCGCATTGACAACGCGCAGCTTCTTCGTCCCGTAGACGCGCAGGCGCGAGTCGACAACCCCGCCCTGCTCATGGGGCTGCATCGAGCAGCTGCCCGAGGCGTGAAAGACCGATATCTGCCGCTGCCGCACAATCTCCTTGGCGCTTTCCAAGTCGTCTCCACGAATCGGCGGCAGCCGCTTGCCCCCGGGCTTGAGCAGTCCGCTGAAAGGCTCCGTCCACACGATCCGCTCGACGAACTGCACGTTGCGGGCCAGAAGCTCGGGGTCGAGGGCGTTTGAGTTGTACTGCGGGTCCCAGCTCGGCAGGACCTTGTAGTCAGGGCTGGTGATATGCACCTTGCCCCGCGAGAACGGGTGGTTCAGAAGCGTCATGACTGTAATGTAGTTCTCCGGCAGCGAGGGGAGGATGTGTTCGGCCATGTTGGCCGGGTGGTCGTTGATGGTGACTTGGGATGGGAGGAGAAGATACTGGCTACTGGGCTCGTCGGGGCGTTCCACGAGAGTCTTGACGAGTTTTCTGGACGGTGAGTCTACGCAAGACTCAAAGCCTGAGATGAGGGCCTTCTTCTCATCCACGGATACGATGCCATTGAAGTCGGCCAACGGCGTGTAAGCCGCGCTGATCGTGCTCTGTTCCAACGGACCCTCGCGAGTTGCTTGGTACTGGCCTACGACGGCATTCAGGATCTTTCCGTCTCGCAAGACGTCGGCGGAAGGGACCCCATCGTTGACCTCAAAGCTTTGGCAAACGATTGGGTGATCTTGGAGGTTCTCCCCAACATTGGGGTTGTCAACAAGGACCGGAATGCCGAGGCTCTCGAGCAGGTTCTTGTCACCTACACCGGAGAGCTCTAGAAGCTGCGGTGTCTGAAGAGCAAATGCTGCCAGGATCACCTCCATTCTGGCGCTGATCGTTTTCTCTTGTCCATCCTGGGTCACGATCTGCACACCTGTCGCAGAGACGTCGCCGTCGACGGTATCGAAGTTGATCTTCTTGACCAGGGACTCAGTCACCACGACAAGATTGGACCTCTTTGCTACATCAGGCCCGTAATACGCGGTGGCCGAGTAGCTTCGCGTCTTGATCTTGGGATCGATGCTGCAAGGGTTCTGGAAAGCGCCAAAGGCCTTGCCACTGCGAGGATCTCCCGTCACGCCGAGACCGAGATTTGCGAAAGTCCGCATCCACGCAGTGTTTGATGGGTTGTAACCCTCGCCGAAGGACACCTGCAAGGGGCCATCTCCACTCAGCGTGTCGTCGTGGTAGTCCAGCCCGACCACGTCCTTCGCAGACTGTGGAGGCGGGTGGTCGGTGCCGAACTTGCGGAAGTACGGCGCTAGGTCGTCGAAGGTCCATCCTTCGTTGCCAAGCGCACCCCAGGCATCCAGGACGCCCCTTGACGGGTATAGCATCAGCAAGAAGTTGAGGCCAGAACTACCGCCAAGCATCTTGCCTCGCGGCTGGTTGATGCGGCGATTGTTGAGGCCGGGCTGTGAGATATTAGCACCTCTGGGTATTGAGTCGCCTTTGGAAGACATTAATACACCTGAGGAACAGAGATGAAGTTCCAGTCATACTCGTCTTTCCCGTAAATGCCGGCTACCAGCCCCGGTGTCAATACCAGGGGGTCGGCGCTCCGGTCGCCGCAGGCCTCCACGACAAGTACGCGCACCTCGGCATCCTCACTCAGCCGGTTCGCGACAACTAGGCCGGCTGTTCCACCACCGACGATGATATAGTCAAAAGGTGTGGCGAGGTCCAGTGAAGCTGCCATATTGAACATCAGTGGGGTATCACACCATGCTGGTTTGATAGAGCAGGGACGGGATTTCAACCGTATAAATAGTCGGTTTACTCAATCCCTGGAGGAGGACTATAAGCGGCAGGTCTCTGCGAACCCCACATATTGCTTACCACGGCATCGGAGGTCTGCAGTCGTCCTGCGCGTCTAGGCCAGATATCTTGAACGACTTGCATGAAGCTAGCCGCTTGGGGTTTACAGTCAACGAGCTATTGGATTCATTGGTGCGCAGCCTGTTCTGTTAGCTAGTGGCGAACGACAGAGGGGTAGTCTATTCAGGGGTTCTTGCAGTTTGGCAGGATCAAAGAAAAATCCTTGAGGACCAGCCCAGCTGACAATGATGGCGTGTAATTCGGCCGCCACCTGTTGCGTCGATCCATGGGCCCATCTGCTCTGACTCCTCCGACCTGACGCCTTACCCATCAACTAAGACGCTGGTCCAGTGACGATTGCTTTCCATTTTGAGAATCCTGCGAAGCTGGTGTTAACGCGACCTTATGAAACGCAGGCAACTGCCCAACTATGAGGTCTCCACTATCAGTTGCGCCTTAAGCATCGGTGCTGTTGTGAAGGTGGTAGAGGTGGGGAGGGTTGCCGATGTGGTTTGCCGCCTTTCTTCGGAGGTCATGCCCGATAGCTGACATGTTGCAGAATCATGCATATAAGCTCTGGGCAACCCAATTATGGAAGATCAGATACCTAGGTAACTCACGTGCGTGCGTGTGTCAACCGCACGACAACTATTTTCGTGAAGGAAGAAGACCCCGAGAGTTTACCGTTTTGAATTAAGTCAACGCCGTCAACATACGCAAAGACATCTTTCTCGCACGTCGCGCTTCATGTCGTCTTCCGGTCAAGCAAAGAATCCTCGACCGAGACGAGAAGTTAAAGATAGGTGTGTTGATAAGTTCAACCTCATTTGTAAGGAAACACGAAACATGACGTTCCCTTTCAAGATCTCCAGCTCTTTGCAAGTTGACTTGTCAGTCGAATACATGGCCAGCAGAGTACTCGGTACGCTCGGTGGTTGAGCAAGACAACAAAAGGAGGTGTGGTCCAGAGCGGCCACAACATTGAAGACACTTCCTGAAAGAATTGAAGACGCCAAAAGTTAGAATCCGTTGCATTCGCATCCAGTATTTCTCTTTGAACATAAATCCAGCGAGACAGCCGATACGGTCTTTTGGCTCAGCTTTGGCTGAGCTTTGCAATATTGATTCCGATGCCAACAATCCGCCAACTGGTGGAGACGTTGGCGATCTCGTTCGCTTCATCCTGCACCGACTTTCAAAGTTGTGAACGAAAGTCGCTCGTAGTCAAAGAAACGAGGTATCGTGAACTGATTTCGCTCCTCAAGCATTTGTTTACCGCTTCTTCCACCCCTGGGTCTGGGCTCTTTCCGAAGTCTGACGATAGTGCGTTGGGATTAGAGTTTAGAGTTGGTCACTCCATAATCGTCAAACTCATCGTTCTTTTTGACGTGCGAAATGACTCCGGTAACAGGGGTATTCACTTCTACTGGGACAAGTGTCGCGTCCAAGGTCACTCCGTAAGTCCCTCGAGCTAGATTTCTGCGTTCGCATGATCGATTCTTAGATCAATGACCACAACGGTGTATTACACGAGATGGGGACTCAACCGCAGAAAGACTTTCGAAAAACGCCTGCCACGACTGGAAAGTTTGCCCCTTGCCCAAGCTCATGTCTCGTCTGGCATCCAATCACGCAATTCAATCGTGAGATGATAGCCCCGGTCTAGTAACGGACTCTTCTCTGACGAAGTCATGCATGCATCGTCAAGGGGGCGTGGTAAGGTCGTTGCCCCGAACCAAGGATGCATTTGAAAACGTCGCATTTGAGCCACCTGGATGTTTGAATTTAGTTTCTGGGGGGCTTGCTGCACACGCCTAACGCAGCCATGATAGAGTCTCTCCACAACTCAATACCAGGCACATCCGATGCCCATCAACACTCCAAGGTCACGCAGCGAGAGTAAGGATTCCCTATCACGGTAACCTAGCCCCATCTAGACCGAGTCAGCTGGAGCATTGTACATCAAGTCCAACGGCTGGGACAAAGCAGCGTCGCATCTCGCCCAGGTTTATGATCACCTCAAATCTCCGGACGCCACCCGGCAGTCTTCCCGACTGCATATCGGCCCGACAGATCGCAGAGCCCGCGTCTAACCATAACGCAGCCAGTGCACCGCATTCCCGCATGCGGACGATTTGGGTGGCCTCAACTGTGGAACCTTTCCCGATCCATTAGACAGGTCTTGCAGCGACCGACGCGGACTCTACCTGATTTGTATGCCAACACAAACTCTGCCGGGCCAACAAAATAAGAAACCGAGAATCACCAGCGACTTTCGTGCCCAACACAATGGACATAGAGGGGAGAAAGACCATTTTGGTGCGAGATTCTTCAACTTCTATAGCTCCTTGTCTCCAGTCTCTGGCTATCAACTTGAATATTTCTCGAGGACTCCTGAAACTTGTCTTCTCGAACAGCAACTCGTCAAAATGGAAGTGGGAAACGTAAACGACAGCATGGCCACCCATGACCAGGACGTCAGCTTTTCAATGGACAACGACACCATACCCCTTCTCGTCGAGAACCCCATCATAGTGTTGATCCTCCTGTTTGTGGTGGGCCTCCGCCTCCACGTTCGCTCCGCTTCGAAGACTGGCCTGTGGTGGGACGACTATCTCGTCCTTTTTGCGATGATTCAGCTCGTCGGATTGATCGCGCTTGAATGCTTTTGTAGGTCGATCCTATCATGATTCCTGAGATATCAGAAGCGGCACGACTGATGCATCTCAAAGGGTTGAGAATCTGGGACCCAGATGCTACCAGAGAATCCCTTTTCAACACCGTCACCGTCCTCAGGGTCTCCATGGCGTACGAGCTCTTGTTCATTACCTGCGTCAGGACAATCCAGATCAGCGCCGTGGTCACGTACCTCCGTAACTACGCGAACGGGTTCATCAGACACATAGCGTGTGTCTTCATCTGCGCCAACTTGTGTATGACGACCGTGGATCTTCTTGGCGTCGCGGTGGTCTGCCGTCCATTCATTGCGGCATACGACCCATCAGTAGGAAGTCAGTGCTTCGGGAGGTTCATTTCGGACGTCACAATAAGCGCTTATGACCTCTTCGAGTGGGCGGCGATCCTGTTGATGCCTCTGTTTGCGATCATTCCAGCCTGGGCGCGCATGCCGCACCCTCGCAAAGTCGGGATCATTTTGAGCTGGATTGTGGGCCTGATGTAAGTACTCCACATACCCTCCCTCTTTGAAGCCTTCCTCACAGTCTTCAGGGTCATCTTCGTCTCCATCTTCCGCATCTTGCGACTCGCAACCGTCAACCCCGCCAAGGCAGCCGAAACTGTGGACTGGCCCTTGCTCTGGTGGTCCCTCGAACCAATGATCGCCATGGTATGGGTCAGCTTGCTAGGCCTCCAGTATTGCCCCCGTCCCTTCAAGGACCTCCAGATAACATTGGGCACCGACGAGCCCGCCGACCGGTTGTGCGAAAGGGGGGCAAACCTCCAGTCCGGGAGGTCGCAGCCGAGTGCCTCGGGCACGACGGCGACGGAGGAGACCTACCTAGTGGACGACGAGAAGGCCCGCTACAGTTGAAAGATCGCGTCCACCTGGCAGCACGGGGCGGAACGCGGCGGCGCCGGCAGAAGGGACGACTCCGAGGCGCCGCTGATGCCGGACCCGCTGTTCGGGCGGAAGCGAACGGCGATCGCGGTGCAGACCAAGTGGAGCGTCTCGCACCACCCGGCGTAGTCAAGTGCCCGCGCGGTCGGTACGAAGTAGACGGTGGCGGACTTTGAAGCTGACTGGGGACAGACAGACGGACGGGGTAGTAATTGTTGATTGTGTCCTGGGTTAGGGTTGCGATGAACACCGGCTGGATGACGCCATGTTGCACGACTGAGGCTGAGTTAATGAGGACGTGTCGAGCGTAATCCAATTCTACCTGGTAAACAATACGCTTAATCTTTGACTCCGCGTTGATCAATGCAAAGCCAAACGTCTCTCGAAGTCTCGACCTCTCGGCGAGTCTGGCATCGGAGGCCCCGCAGACCTCGGCATAAAATTACCCAATCGGGAAAATCGGACCCGAGGCCGAGCCCGAACGTGCGCGGCCCCTCCCCCCCGGCTTCCTCTCCTCCTCTCTTCCCTCTCCCTCCCCTTTTCTACAGCCTCATGAATATCCCGCCACATCGCCTGTCTCTTGTCTACACCCCGATACCTCGGCATTTCCTTGTGATTCATATAACAAACGGTCTAACTGTTCATCTCAATCGGTGTTACGTGGGGAAAGGGGGAAAAAGCCAAGCACACTCATGGCGAGCGAGACATCCTCCTCCGTGTCCTCCAACTGGAGGACGCACAAGTCCTGCGATGCCTGCACCACTCGCAAAGTTCGCTGTTCTGGTAAGCTTTTCCTCGACCACAGACACACACTCGCAGACACTGTTACATTGGCACAAACGCTCAACAAACACGAATACACACCTGCAACCTACAGAGAAACCACAATACGCTGACCCCGAATCGGGAAAATAGGATCTCCTGCCCCCTGTACCAACTGCACGGTAACTAAGCTCCATCCCCTCCTTTTCCCTGAAATGATGGCCAACCATCTGTGGCGCTTCGGCTCCTTCTGGCCTCGGGCCTGCTAACGCGGCGGACCCCGAATCATAGCGACGGAAGAGCGAGTGCGTCTTCAGCGTGAGAAAACTGGGTCGGAAACCGAACGGTATGTCATAAAGCCCCCCTGAAAGTACCTTAATCTCCCTGGGGCTCTTCCTCGCAAGCAGCTTCCTTAGTTAGCCTCTTGTAGTAACCCGTCATGTGGTCTCCAGTGGTCAGGCAGTTCATGAACAACAACGGCCCCGATGCAGGGAACCCCATGGCCGACGGCTCGCAGGCCTGCACCGTCTCCGTTCTTGACTTCGCGACTCCGCCGTCCCCTCCGAGGCCGGCCCGACTCTCGGCCTCTGATGTGGGGCCCAGTCCCTCCTCCGAGGCGGTCGGACGGACCGGCCCGTACCGCATCCCGGAGCTCTACGTCGATCGCGTTCTGGAGCGGGCTGAAGAGACCATGGCCTCTTCCAGACGCACAAGTAGCAGTTCGAAGTATGTTCGTGTAAGTTCTGCTCCGCTTATCCTTGACCCGTTCGTTTCTGACATGATGGTCCCAACACCAAGGGGCACGGCTTGTTCGGTAAGTCCTGTCAACTATCCCCCAACCTTCGCCGGGATAAGCAGTGGGGTTCGACTCATGCTCATTGTAGTACCGACAGGTGGCGAGAACAGCATCACCTTCTTCTCCGAGAACAGGCTCAAGTCCCTATCCGATTGTCTTGGCCACGACAGGGTGAGAGATCTCGTGAACCGCATAGCCTTTACCATCAACCAGCACCTCCGGACAGTGGCCAGATTCACCTCAGACTTATCCTCACACAAGACTAAGCCGCCGGCCTGTCTACAAGACAAGGAGCGGTTGACCAAGTTGATAAGATGTCCGGCATCTCACTTGCGTTACTTTCACAACTCGGGCTATGTACTAACTTGAAGCAGTGTACTTCGAAAACGTCCACCCCCGCTTTCCCTTTCTCGACCGCGCCGCCTTCGAGGCCACCGCAGCCAGCCAGGACCAGCCCCACGTTCTTCCGAGAAGCAAATCCTGGACCTCCCTCTACCACACAGTCCTCGCTCTCGGCAGCCAGTATGACGGCGGCGGGAGCTTCCAGCCGGACGACTCGGAATCGTGGGGCCTCTTCTCCGTTGCGCTCGCCAACTTCACCAACCTGATGCTTCTTCCGGACTCGCTTACGACGCTGCAGGCTCTCACGGCCATGACCATCTACTCGCTCGGGATGAGCGGCATCGGGCTAGAGCAGGTCATCATGTCGGAGGCGGTGCGGAGGGCCAAGAACTTGGCGGATGCTAGGTTCAACGAGTACGCGACACAGTCGTATAGGAGAACGTTCTGGGTGCTGTACTCGCTGGAAAAGATTACGAGCTTCCATCACGGGAAGAGTTCTGTGAGTCTTTTTCGTTGACACATCGACCTGTCTAAATTTTTCCAACCTTCAACCTCTGAGACAGTACAATGTGCTTTGTTCTCTTCGCTAACTCCGAGCAGGGCTTCTCCGACTGCGATATCTCCTGCCCCATCCCCTACACCCCTGAATCCAACTTCGGCGGACTAAACTGGCTCCTAACCTTCGTTCGCCACGCCCGCCTCCTCTCCCGTGCCTATACATCCCTCTTCTCCGTCGGCGTCTCGGAGCACCCCGACGAATACTTCCTCGACATCATCGATCAGCTGGCCGAGGAGCTCGAGGACTGGCGCGCAGCGATCCCAGACAACGGCTTCCGCCCGGCGGGCCTCGTCGGACCTCAGGCCCTGATTGGCGATCCCGGTTCTCATGTTCTCGCGCTAGTCACACACTTCTGCTACAGCAGCTTCCTCCAGACCATCTCGCGCATGGCGCTGAGGCATCTGCCCGCTTCGAACCGGCGCCGGCGCGAGGCCGCGCTGAAGACGGTCGAGGAAACTTCCCGCGCGTTGCTTGAGATGACTTCGTTCGTTGATGTGGCTCCATACACTCCCATGTGGTGAGTCTCTCCCCTATGCACCCATGAATCCTTCCAGAGCAGGACCTAACCCAGCCGCACCCAGGATGCTCGCGGGGATTCCCATGGCAGGCTTCTTCGTCATCTTCGACCTGGTCATCCACAACCCCCTCGAGCCGCAGACCGCTTCCAACCTCGCCCTGCTGGACCTGGTGGTCAGACACACCAGCCGGCTGGAGCAAATGTCCAACGGCAAGATACCGGGCTCTCTCATCGGGGAGTTCACCCAGATTGCCCGGGCCTACGTCAACCAGGTATCCGGTCGGAGCCCGGGCGGCACCAGCGAAGCGGTTACTCCGCAGTCTGTCCCAGGCGTGTCGCAGGGCTTCTTCTCACAGCCGCACTGGTCTCTGCCGCATGATGGCATGCAGGATATGTCCGCCATGGATGTCGCCGGGGACTTCTCAGATGTACGATGGCCCTCTGAATCCCTGTTCTCAATTTGAAATTGACAAGGTAAACCACAGATGAGTCTTGCTGGAGAGTCTGGGCAGGTTGGTTTTCCCGGGCCCATGGACATCGAAGGCATCCCCATGCCCCCAAACACGGTTATGGGGACGGATGTGATGAACCTCTTTGGGTGTTGGGTTCCCGACTTTGAGCCACAGTTCTACCACGGCCTCGCGGGACAGGTCGACCT
>WIGN01000672.1:0-10405 GCA_014235955.1 Colletotrichum sojae
GTAGAGATCATGTAGATAATCATCTGAGCCCTTAACAGCTTAGCTGGGGCGTAATAAACTATGTATGTATGTATGTACACCAGCGAAATGAAACTCACTGACGAGCCAGTCAGGGTCGGATTTGAAATGGCCTAGCGACCTCTAGAGGTGGACGCGTCGGATGGCATAAACCGGCACCAAACCCGGGCGGCATGATTGTTACTGATAATTCTTCGGCGGCGTTGCATCCGGCACAACAAGGAAATAGGACCGAGATCGAGGATCGTCCGCCCCCTGCGACCCACGCACACAACCACGGCTCTTCCCAATCCCCGACGGATCGCCGTGGAGTAGATGGAGCAGATGGAGCTGCATACGGGGCTTCTCGGTCTACACCTATCCCACGGTCTTAAAGGTTAGCGTAGTTCTTGCGGGGCTTCTCATATATCTAGGCCCCGCAGGTAACACGCTAATCTTTAAGACCGTGGGATAGGTGTATGCCAACAACACTTTGTAATAGCATGAATCTTGCTCCTGTCGACGGCTACGTCTGTCTCCGCCACGAGCCGGCATGGAGCGTCAGGAGTGCGTGGGACAGTTCTTCACAAGGTCACATGGTTGCTGGAGCTGGACGTTCTCAATACCGAGTCATCGCCAGTGCCACGCCGCCACGACTCGCCAGTCCAACTGTTCGGCGTTTGGATTCATGACATCGTGTTCGCCGCCTGCGGAGAAGGCCATCAAAGGAGAGGTCAGAGAAACGCAAAACGCCTTGAACTCTGCCATGTTTTGTTGTCTCTATTTCTACGATTATCAGATGGCCGACCAAAAGTAGCGTGGCAGCGACACTGACCCAGACTCCAGCAAGGTCATACCCAGTCGGAGCAAGGTATGACCGCATGCCTTCTCCTCATCCTCCAACGTCTCATCGCCACGATTCAGAAACACATCCTTTCGTTCTCGGCTACCATAGTAAGGGAAATACTCGAGGTATCCAGGAACGTGTGGTCGGCGGCACGGTCCAATGCCTTCCTTGTTGGGTCAGTCAAGGCTTGCTGATGGACAAGCTGCTGCTGCGAGTCAGGGATGGACTGGGACGAATAGGAAAGGAAGCCAGCGTCCGATCTTCAGCAGGATGGCATCACGACCGGGCTGCCCATGCTCATCTCAAACTCTCTTCCCATCTTCAATCTTCATTCCAGAACGCGACGTTTCATGCAAGCTGAGCTGCCTGCAGAGAATAGGCCACACCCCCTCCCGCCTGTGCCGCCCCCTTCAACCTCGTCCAACCCGGAGCTCGACATCTGAGTGGCTAGCGAAGCTCGTGCTAGCCAGCCTAGCGCCTGACGAAGGAGCGCACGGGAATACAGCCCCCGAGATCATTGCCTCCGCGGACGAGGATGTCCGGTAATAGTGGAACCGTCACCCAACCCCTCCGTTACCTGGCGTGGTCACGACAACCTGGAAAGCAGGAAAAGGGGCCTGGGAAAACAGGGCAAATACCGAGTATGCTATACCAACGTACCAATGTGGGTTCCCGGCGTCTTGGCCTTTGGGGGAGTCTTGGCCGTGGTCCAATCCCTGCGGTTGGAGATCTTGATGTTCAGTCCCCGGAAACTACACCAGGTGCCTCGAGGAAGCAAAAGCATGTTGGCTCGCCCCCTGCCATCGCAAATGGGGCGTTTGAAAGCCAAGTCGGGAAATATTAAAAGCAAAGAGGGGTCCCGCGCCAAGAAGTCGAGAACAGGGCCAGGCTGCCGTGCCGTTGTGGGCGAGAGATATTAATATCGTTTCTTCGTCCTCGGCGGTTTTGTTTCCTCTCCGCTACTGGTTTTGATGCACTGGTCGTGTCTTGGCCGTGGATCGGCTCAGCTTGGCTTTCTATAAAACAACATTTCACGATGGACGCCGGCCTCATCTTGGCCGCGGAAAACGAACCGACACACAAGGTAACCCCCGAATATCTGGCAGAAGACTCCGGCGGCACCCTCATCGGCATCTCCATCTCCTTCGCCGTCCTCACGACCTTCTTCCTCGGGCTGAGGTTGTTCGCGAAGCGCTTTACGGCCGGCGGCTATGGCGTTGACGACTATTTCCTCGTGGCGGCGTACATCGTCGACCTGGGCATGTGTGCGGTGGGCATAGGTAAGGTTTCGACCTCAGGTCATCCCTCATGGGGCGTCCAAACCTTCGCTTGGACTCTGGGCTGACGCGCGTGTGCTATCTCGCCAGTTATGGTTCGCGTTGGCGGTGTCGGTCGACACGTCGAGTTTGTCGAAGAGTTTCATCCGGCGCTGCTGGCCGGCTGGGCCAAGTGCATTCTTGCCTTCGAGATCATCTACTTTGCGTCCGTCGCGCTGCCCAAGATGGGCATCGTGTGCCTGTATCTACGCCTGTTTAACTGGAAGGGCCCGATGCGCACCATCGCCTACATACTCTTGGGGACCCTGGCCGCGACGAGCATCTCGTTCATCATCACGGCCTGCTTCCAGTGCACGCCGCTTCCCTTCTGGTGGGACCGGACGATACCCGGCGGGAGGTGCGTCGACGTGCAGGCCTTCTTCCACGCGCAGAGCATCCCGGGCTTCGTTCTCGACTTCTTCATCATGGCGCTGCCGTTGAAGACCATCTGGGGGCTCAAGCTCCCGACGCACAAGCGGATAGCGCTGGTGGGCATCTTCATGGTGGGCAGTTTGTGAGTTTCCTCCGACACCGGGACCCCTCGGACGAGCCGTTTGACTGACATCCGATCTCAGCGGTGTCGTCGCATCCATCATCCGAGCCGTCACCTTTTTCGGCACCGCTGCCTTCACCGATCGAACATGTGAGTAACCTCCGCCTTGCATATATCGTCCAGACGAGTCCTGACCTGACTCTCCGCCCCAGGGGCATCTGTCGCTCTCGTCGGATGGAGCATCATCGAAACCGGTACCTACATCATCGCCGCCTGTCTTCCGCACCTCCGCCCAATGATCTCGCACTACACGCCGCCGTGGCTCAAATCCATGGCCCGCAAGACGATATCGCAGGCCAGCAACTCCATGTCCAAGGCCACGCATTCCAAAAGCATGCAGTCGCGCTCGAAGCCCCGCCGGGGTGACGACGAGGTTGAGCTCACCGCCCGATCGAGGAAGGGGACGGTGGATACGGACAGCGACGGGGCCGGCGACGAGGAGCGCGGCTACGCGGGACTACATTCGCCCTCGGGCACGACGGTCGAAGTTCGCAAGTCGGACGACCTAGTTGGTGGAGAATGGGCGAGACAGGGACAGATCCGTGTGACGACGGAGGTCAAGCTGGAACGGGTGCAGACGTCGGCGTATCTGCAAAAGTAATGCCTGGTCATGACAGTAATGATGATACCTCTTTGTCTGAATGAAGTAAGCTTATAAGCTTCCACACTCCTTGCCGCTATTTATGTCCGAACTTTGTTGTCCCCCTGTCTTTGAACATACACACGCACAAAGTCTACAGTTGTGACTTGACGCCCTTGAGCTCGGCCGGCCCCAACAACTCGTCCGCGATACCACGACCGGCAGCCCTTCCAGAGAAGATGCATCCTCCAAGGAACGTGCCCTCCAAGCTGTTGTACCCGTGAACACCCCCGCCGCCGAATCCCGCAGCCTCGCCTGCTGCGTACAGGCCGGGAAACTTCTCTCCGTCGACCTTCATGACGTTGCTCTCCAGGTTCGTTTCGATGCCACCCAGCGTCTTGCGAGTCAGGAGGTTCATCCGCACGGCGATGAGCGGACCATGCGCCTTGTCAAGCAACTTGTGCGGCGGCGCGATGCGGCTGCGCTTGTCGGCCCAGTACGTGCGGCCGTTGTTGATGAGCATCGCCTGCGCGTCCTTGGAGTACACGTTGTCGAACTGCCCGTCGCGGATCTCGATCGTCTCCCGGATCGCGGCGAGGTCCAGCACGGGACCGCCGCGCTCGCGCTGCAGCTCGTTCATGCCCTGCACCAGCTCCTCGAGGTTGTCGCGAACGACAAAGTCCTTGCCGTGCTTCTGGAAGTTCTGGACGGGGACGGTGCCCTTCTTGCCGAAGACGCGGGTAAGGAGCTGCCACACGCTCTTGCCCGTGACGTCCGGGTTCTGCTCGGAGCCCGAGAGGGCGAACTCGCGCGCGATGATGCTCTGGTCGAGGATGAACCACGAGTAGTCGTACCCCGTGCTGCAGATGTGCTTCAGGGTGGCGAGGGTGTCGGCGCCGGGGAAGAGGAAGGGGGGCAGACGCTTGCCGGTGGCGTCGAGCCAGAGGGAGCTCGGCGCGGGGAGGACGCGGATGCCGTGGTCGGGCCAGATGGGGTTCCAGTTCTGCAGGCCCTCGGTGTAGTGCCACATGCGGTCGCGGTTGATGACGTTGGCGCCGGCCTGCTCGGCGATGCCGATCATGCGGCCGTCGACGTGCGCGGGGACGCCGACGACGAACGTCTCGGGGACCTTGGGGCCGAGACGGTCGACGGGCCAGGCAGCCTTGACGGCGTCTACGTTTCCGCCAATGCCGCCCGATGTGACGGCGACAGCGGAGCCGAAGATCTCAAAGTCGCCGACGGCCTCGCGGGAGGACTTGACGCCGCGGGCCGAGTCGTCCGGCGCGAGGAGTTTTCCGCGAACGCCGATCGCGCGGCCGGTGGCCTCGTCGGTGATGATCTCGTCGACGCGGTGGCGGAAGCGGAACTGCACGACGCCGTTCTTGGCCGCGCGCTTGACGGGCTCGGCGAACACCCTCACGACCTCCGGCCCCGTGCCCCAGGTGACGTGGAATCGCGGGACCGAGTTGCCATGCCCTTCCGCCCTGCCGGATCCCCTCTCGGCCCAACCGACGTTGAACAAGAACCCCATACCTCGTGCCTTCACGTAGGCCTCCATCTCGTCGGCGGCGAAGTTGACAAACGCCTCGGCCCAGCGGCGCGGCCAGGTATCCTCCTTCTCGCGGTCGAATGCGGCGGAGCCGAACCAGTCGCGCATTGCGAGCTCGCGCGAGTCCTTGATGCCCATGCGGCGCTGCTCCGCCGAGTCGACACAGAAGATGCCGCCCAGGGACCAGAACGCCTGTCCGCCCAGGTTATGCTCGTTCTCCTGGTCGATGACGATGGTCGGCACGCCGCGCTCGGAGAGCTCAAAGGCGGCGACCAGCCCCGCGAGGCCGCCGCCGACGATGAGGACGGGCCGGTCCTGGAGGTTGGCGCGGACTTCGGCGGACATTGCTGCGAAGTGCGGGCCGGAGGTGGACGGGGAGGAGTGGGAGCGCTTCGACGGGCTGCGGAGGAGGATGTGTCTCACGATGAGCTTTAAGAGCCAGGCCGAGGCGCCCAGACCCGCGAGGGCGGCGAGGGTCTGGGAGGGAGTCTGGGGGAGGGGGAAGGGGAGGAGATCGCGCACGTGCTGGGCCATGGCGGGCGGGTTGAGGTCTGGTGATTGAGGGCCGATCTGGTTGGTTGGGAGCAGCTTGGCTCGTCGGCCTTCGAGCTGGATTGAGCTGTCAGATTCGAGGGGGTGCTGCCCCGGAAGTGGTGGTTGCTGGAGAGATGGTCTGGTTCAAGGGATGGTTAACGAGTGCGGCGAGATGATTGGAGTGCGGGGGAAGCGAACCGGAAGAGCTCTGCTTTTGGTATTCGAGAGGAAATTTAAAAGAGACCACGGACAACAGCAGTGAGTGAATGAGGCGCAGGGTGGATGAACGAGGTCCGCGGATGGCCGATCTGCGACGCCGTGTGTTCCGGCGCGTTGAAGCTTTAATGAGGAGGGGCGATTGGCGCCGTTTTTAACGCCCTGATGAATGCGTTCTTGCTGACGTGAGAGGAAGAGAGATCGGTAATAGCCTATCGATCCCTGATCTTCGCGCGCGCGAGCTTGACGCGTCTGTATCTGGGCGTGAGTGAGACTGCGAGTGAGTGAATTCGGCCACAACGGAGAACTGAAGACCGAGAAGAAGCTCCAGAGAAACAGCTCGGCCGAGGGAGCTGGAGCTATAGGCTACGCTGCAGATTCAACAACGCTGAACTGGGCGAGCTGCAGGGGACAAACGGTGCGTTCGTTCGAGTCAGGGGCCCCTGTTCCTCCATGTTCATTGACACTTTGTGTCTTCATTTCGCCCCGTGCGGGGTATCATTGTCCGAGTACCCCGGATTAAGGTGAGGTACGGATACTCAGGTGAGATGCCTCGGCTCAGTGAGTCTGTGGCGCTCGTCACATTCTGTAATCATTCATCATGCTCTCATCAGACCACTCACTCATCACAGTCAAGCTCACTCACTCACTATCCGTCAACCACAGACTCAATTGACTATACCGACACACCGAGAGATCTACTCCTGTACCCTGACCACGACCTTCCCAAAGTGTCCTCCGCTGTACAGGTACCGCAGCGCCTCGTCCGCCTCCTCGAACTTGAAAACGCGGTCGACAACAGGCTTGATGCGCTTAAACTCGTAAAAGGAAATCATCTCCTCGAAGCGCTCCCGCGGCCCGTTGATGAGACCCTTCAGCGTCACCGTCTTGCGCAGCGCCAGCAGGTTGACGTTCGTCCGGTCCTCCTCCTCGTCCACCTTGCCCGACAGGTATCCGATGCACGCGATGGTGCCGCCGAAGCCGATGGCCTCGAACGACCGCCGCAGCGTCTTGGCGCCGCCCGTCTCAAGGATGATGTTCGCGCCCTCGCCGTTCGTGATCTGGTTCACCGTCTCGTCCCAGTTGGGGTTGGTAACATAGTTGATCGTGTGATCTGCGCCGAGCGCCTTGGCTCTCTCGAGCTTGCTGTCCGATGAGGACGTGATGATTACTAGCAATCGTCAGCTCTCTTCGTTCTTCGACTCTCGTAAACAATCGAAACTCACCCGTCGCACCGGCCGCCTTTGCAATCTGCAACCCGGAAATCGCCACACCGCCAGTGCCCTGGCAGACAATCACCTCCCCCTTGCCACCAGGTCTTCCAAGCGGCCGGAACTGGTTAATAGCCATCCACGCAGTCACAGCCGCGATCGGCAGGCACGCGGCCTCCTCGTCGCCGAGGTGACTCGGCGCGGGCACGAGCGCCGACGCCGGGAACACGCGATGCGTCTGCAGCACGCCCTCAAGCGGGAACCCGAGACCGGACTTCATGTCGGAGGGCTTGATCTGCCCGTGGAGGTGCGACTGGTTGAAGATGGAGACGACGCGGTCGCCGACCTTCCACCGCGCGACGCCCGAGCCCACGCCCGCCACGACGCCGCACATGTCCGACGCCGGCACCAGCGGCTCCGCGTCGCCCGGGTTGATCGTCTTGTGGTGGCTGTAGTGGCCCATGGCCACCTCCGTGTCGCGGTAGTTGAGCGAGACGGCCTTGATCTGGACGAGCACCTCGTTCTCGCCCGGCTGCGGCAGCGGCGCCGAGGCGAGGAAGAGCTTGTCCAGGCCGTCCTGGCGGGTCTGCCAGCGCTGAACCTCCGTGTCGCTCATGTTTGCTGTGCGTGTTTTTTTTTTTTGAAGCGAAGGGAGATTTGAGAGTATCTCTACTGGCGCTTATGAGTTCCGTGTTGGTTGACGACGATGGCAAAGGCTCTGCTGCAGAATTCGTGCAACTTATGACGCAGGCATTAGAAATCACCCTCGGCCCATCCCCGCTGCGGGACCAGGCGGGACCCTGGCGACTCTTCAAGACCCTTGTCTGCGCTGCGGCACCGAATCCACATCGCCGGGGAGTTCGGTGACTGCGTTTTCTCACCGAGACATCACGATACTGATGAGCAGCTGTCAGGGCCACATGTCACTCTGCCGATTGAAGAAAAAGAGAAGAGCAAGGTGTGCAAAGATGTGATGAAACAATGAAAGTTTTATGTAAGATCCCGGAATAAGTATATACGAAGAAGCCAGCTTCAACTGAATTTCAGCTCTCAAAACGTTCCCACAACTCTCTCACTGCATACCGCAGTTCGACTTTCAGACGTGTTTAGGCCTAGATTCTTCGTCTCAGCTTTCGATTGCAGTCAGAGTCAGCAGCGGGCTCGCTCACCTGGCTGGAAAACGCAGAATCTCCCGCCGCCCAGTCGGCAGTCCTCGCGCCAATCTCCTCGCCATTGGCCGGGACCAAAAAGTCATTCGTAGGCAGCCTTCCATCCGCGGCGCGCGGGCCGGTGACGATATTCGTATCCACACTAACGAAGCTGGCGTCGGACCAGGTCTCCCCACCATCCCACGAGTTGCCGCTCGACTCGACGCCGTCAACAAAGTAGTACTGGTCATCCGTGTCCGTGGTGCCGTAGTTCTCCGCAGCAACGTTGCTCTCGTACGTCGCGACCGAGGAGCGCGTGTTGAACCCTTCCTCTCCGTTCTTGTACGCCGTGTTGCGCTCGAAGGTCATGTCGCCCGGCATGTTGTTGTCCGTGAAGCCGCGGCGCTTGTTGCCGTACGAGATGGTGTTGCGGACGACGTGGTCGACGGGCGTGCGGTCCGAGGCGGAGCTGCCGCCGCCGAGCTTGACGCCGTTGCCGTCGGCCTCGTGGTCGGAGCCCATGTTCCAGCGGTCGAAGCCGTTTTCGAAGATGAGGCAGTCGAGGATGGTCACGGGGGAGCCAAATTGCCTGGGGGTGTGAGCTGGGAATTCGCAAGAGCAATGGAAGGCCTTACCAGAGGTCGATGCCGTCGTCCGAGTTGTGCCAGATGCGGGCGCCGCGGATGATGTTGCCGTCTCCGGAGCCCTCCTTCAGCGAGATGCCATCGGCGCTCTTGCCGTTCTTGCGCGGGTCAAAGTTGAAGTACGAGTCCAGGAACACAATCTCGGTGTTGGAGATGTCGTTTTGCAGGTGGAACCCGGACTCGTAGTTGGTGTGCGTCGTGATGCGCTCAAAGTAGTTGTTGGACGAGTCCTCGACATACACCCCATAAGGCCCCTTGGTGAAGGTCAGATTGTAGAAGCGCCAGTAATCGGCGCCGCGCAGCTGGAAGATGCCGCGCTTGGAGCTAGGCAGCGCCCCGTTGTACTCCTCGACAGGGGTGCCGAAGAGGTTGTCGCCGTCGAGGATGACCTCCTCGCCCTCGTGGGCGCGGACCGTGTACGGGGCGCTCGAGGTGCCGCTCTTGCGGAAGGATATGTTGTCGGAGGGCTTGTACGTGCCGCCGCGGATGTGGACGGTGTCTCCCGGGCTGGCCGCGTCGATGGCGTCCTGGATCGAGAGGTATGGCGACTCGATCGAGCCACTCCCGCTGTTGGAGCCGTCGGTCGCGACGAAGATGTCAGCCGCCAGGGCGACTGGCAGGGCCGCTGCCAGGAACTTGAGGAAAGACATGTCGAACGGTCGAATTGTATGGGCAAGAAAGGAAGGAGAATGGAATTGATAGCGAAAGAGAGTGTTAGAGCTGGATGATTCCAATCTTCAAAGTTCATCAAACCATACTTCGCGGCCGAGTAGATATAGAGCCTCTTCTCACAAGGCTGGGCAGCCCTTCCTTCACTGCCGACCCGGCAGGGCACTTTGCATCCAACATTGACTTGTGGAAATCCTTCTTTCCGTGTAATCTCTCGTGATCACGTTCCGCGCCAGGCTGTAGGGTTTCTCGTTCGTGGAAACAAGGCTTTTCGTCTGCCGAGTGCCGGACCCATATACCAAGATTTCCCCTTTATTTCCAGTTCCTGGAATCCGCCATTAGCACGCGGTCTGGGATGAACTTTAGGACTTCCCGCTGCGGTAATTGAGCGTCGATGCTGACGACTTGTGGGTAGCCAAGTGTGGTGGAGTGCCTTCTTTTCCGTCTTGTCAACTTGGCGTGCTGGTAGTTTGTCGGAGTTGTATCAACTCCAACCCACAAAACATTCCCACAGAACGGATTCATCGGAATTTACGGTTTTCTGGGAATCGGCGCGTCTGATTCGCTACTACGGCGTGTCAGTAGCAGAAACCTACAGGCTCTGTGTCTAGTCTAAGCACCTTATCGTTTCTCTCAGCCATCCCCGCCTCCTGCGATGTGAATGTTGCCACGTCTCGCCTGGCATGCCCCCCTCGACGTGAGATTGAGAAGATCATCAATTATATGCAATTCAGATTCTGTGTCTTTGGTTTTGTAACTTGAAATTTCGTAAGCTACTGACTGCTAGCTGTATCTCGGAAACTACACGTACTCACGCAGTGGAGAAACTACCACCGAGAGCAACGCTACGTGATCCAAACAATGCATATGCTCGTTGAAGGAATTTGTTTGAATATTGTCCATCACTGTCGTCGTCACTGTCGTCCGTCACTGATTTAGTTCAGATTCTTGCTAAGGATGGATTAGCTGACACGGAATAGGGAACTGCAGGACAACGTAGAAACAGTGCAGAAGACAGCTCGGTACTTGATTGATGGAACAGCCGGCCCCCCGCCCTATGTCACAACTGTTGGAACAGCAGGCAGATCTCGGATCGCAGGGTGGCACCAGCCACACTGGGGCTGAGTGGGGATCCCAGTCA
>WIGN01000673.1:0-10403 GCA_014235955.1 Colletotrichum sojae
TCACTTTTGGCGACGGCAAGCACCAAAAAACGGGGCGCCTGTAGATATCTCAGTCACAGGACAGGTTTGAGAGTCACGTGACTATCTTTACTGTACGTGACTGTACTATAACGTATGGCTGCATTCGCCATACTGCAATAATATACAGTATATTGAATATCTACTTTGCGGGCTTAGAAATGTAGGCAGGTATCCACCGATCGGAACGCACGGCTGCCGTAGTTCTAGTGAAAAATCGAGTTTTGGCGGAGTGCCTCTTGCAGTCGCCCGTACGTATCGTAGGCTCGCCGTCGTATGACCGCTCTGGCTCCCAGTCAGCGTATGGAACAAATGTCAAGGCTCTCCCAGCAGGTCTCAGTCGGCTCCTCTGGGTTGAGGCTGCAGGTTCGGACGTCTCGCTGTCGGAAGAGGAAGGCGTAAAGGGATAGGAATCGCTGTCATCATCAATAGTCCAAGCTTCGGTCTGATTCATCGTGTCTGATTAGCACAGCGTGGATGGTGCTCGCAAGTTCCACACCATAGTCGTCTCCCGCACTCGCGACTACTGTGCTTGGTTGAAGCTTTCCATACAATTCCACGAGTTTCCGTAAGCAAGCATGCATGTGACAGTAAGATCATCACATGACAATGCCCACAGAATGACTAAGGCTGGTCGTTGTTGGTTGTCTCTCAGCAAGCTGAGCTAAGTAGCTGGCTAAGTGGTCGCACTGTCGATATGGAGCATTGCATGTGGATTTGTTCCTAGTACTTGCGCTACTTTAGGCTACTTTCAACGGATGGTAATCACAGCCATTGCTGGATAATTGTGGCTTACTTTGCGGCCAAAACTGGATCTTTCAGATCTTACAAAGTATCCTCATGTAGCTGTAAGTATTCTTCACAGACTGAAGATTGAACGTCTGTGCAAAAGAGGAAGAGACATCTGCACCTAACTGTACAGACTCAAGCATCTTGAAGCAACTTTAGACATTCGCTGCAACAGTCAGGCCACTTATTTCAGTGGTGACAACGGATGGATGCACACTCGACGGTAAGGTCGCGCCCCACCGACCGATGCAAGTGGAGCACACCACCGATAAGGGGAGGAGCCTGGAGGGGAGGTTAATCTTCTGGGAGACAACCCCTCCGCAAGACCGATTACTCGCAGCCTGGTGTCAGAATCGTATGACTAATGCATATTGGCCTGCCAGGAGTAAGAACGGTGATGCTGACGAGTGTTTGAAGGCGTATCAAACACGAAATGGTTTAATTGCGGCACCGTTACAGTTAGGAGCATAATCATCTTCCTCTTCACAACACACATTGACATTCTAAGACTGCTCCACACAGTGCCAGTTAAGATTTAGTTGCTTACTGTATACACAGACGCCCTAGCGTAATGACTTCCAGATCAGCAGTCGTGCTAGTAGGGGCTTCTCGACAGGGTTCCTATGTATATACTAGGCTCGATCGCAAACCAGCTCAACTTATCAATGCGACCTAAGTAACCACACTATCTCAGCATGCATTGGTCACCAAAGAACGCAGAAGAAATCAGCAGAAAGACAGTGGCCACAGTCAGGTCTCATCATCAGAAAGAAAAGAATCCACTGTCCCAGGCCCTTCCTGTGGCACGCTATGATAGGATATGATACAATGAAGAAGACCACTGGTTATGATCGCACAGTTCTGCCAGCATCACAGTACACCTATAATACGGATGACACGCCCTGATGAACAGCCAATGCACATCAGCGAACCTCGTACGGCTGACGCCGTTGGTCTATACTCGTTAGGAAGCCAGATAACCCTCTCATTCTCTTGTATAATCCAGGTCTCGTCAGGATTAAGGCCAAGACTGTAGATAGTTGGAGACAACACCATTTCCGTAAGTGACCGCGGTCCACTTATGAGGGAGTCTGTAAGCAGGTCTACGGCTCCAAAGTCAGTAAGCAGTTGCGTGCTGGATAGCGGATTGAATGCAAGACTCCGAGTGTGGCCCTCGAATGTCTGGCGGTGTGCGCCCGTGGCTGCGTCCCAGAGCCGGACCGTCCCGTCGTCCGAGGCCGACGCGATCACCTGGCCGTCCGGCGAGAAGGCCACCGCGCTGACCGCATCGCTGTGGCCCTCGAGTGTCTGGCGGTGCGCATCCCAATCATACTTTGCGCCCTGAATACGAGGAAGATTCGGCAGGCGTTGGTCACAAAATCTTTGCCGCGCTTTGCTTGCAACCGGGGAAAATAAGACCAAAGTCCCATAAATCTGGAGAGGTGTCCGCTCAATAATAGACCCAAAGCCTGCAATAACCTTAGCAGCATCCTTTACGAATTCACTCAGTTCCATGGGTACGTTAGGAAGCTGCTATAAAAAGGGTTAGATAGCTTAAGTATAGCGCGAGAACAGCTTAACTAACCTGGAATGTGCTTAGAAGCTCCTTGACCGCAAGGGCCGCACTAGGAAGCCTCCCTAGAAGTGCCAAAGCTTCAACCAGTGAAGAAAGTGTTCGGAGAGGAATGCATAGATGTCATCTCCTTCTAGCCATCCGCTACGTTGCAAATGGTAAACCCAGTAGAGACAGGCATACTCAAGATCGGCAGGGATGTGTGTCTTAATAACCTCCTGATCGATGTTATCTCTGGACATGTCTAGTTTTTGAACTTTACAGATGTCCCGTTTAAGTCCCGCTTTCATATGCTTAATGCATTTCGTCACCAGCATCGCGTGTGTTTCTACGCGGTTTACTCGATATTTGCCCACTCCAGAGTCGTAAGGGCCAAGAAGAAAGTCGCTGAATGATTTGTGGAGTAGTCGTATTGGTCCATTAGGCTCGGCAGGGATATCCAATACTGCGTGTAATTCCGGAAGCCACCAGTTGACGTCGTCCATGTCTATGCCCAAGAGAGCTGCAAGAGCGACAGACGAAAGTGGAGTAGCGACAAGAACAAGAGCGCCTAGGAACTGCAGTTGCTGATTGGAATCCGCTTCCTCACTACCAAGGAACACCTGGCTGAGAATAGGGTCGTACATTTGATGAAGCTGTGACTGATGGTCTTTGCACTGCTTTAACCACAGCTTTAGCTGGTTCTTGGGGTTCCGCGGGTGTTGTTCATCATAGACAAACCGGTAAAGAGTCGCAGCATAAATAAAGAGGGGCTCGGGGCTTGTAGCCAACTGAACCAGGCTGTCCAGGTCCTTAGCAGTGGGCCAGGGGTCCTCTTGGACTCTGCGCTTCGTTTTGATATCTGCGAATCTCGTCTTCAAGAAAGTCTGGATGTCCGTCTTGGTATCTTCAGAGAATTGGCGGTGGAGCTCCAGGCTGCGGACAGTCTTTTTCCTCAAGAGAGGCCCGAAGGCGTCGACGATCTTAGGATCAGACCTGCTTGTGAACAACACGCGCAAGCGCACCGTAGCGATGTTGTTAAGCTTCGATAGTAGGACTAGAACACGCGGGAGGTGGTCAGGTCGTTCACATTCGTCTAAGGCATCAACAATGATCACCTTAGACACATGATTCGCCTCGATGGAAGGTAGATCCTTCAAGGGCACCCAAAGGAGCTTCTCGAATTGGACTTCGAGGCCTTTCTTTTCCACTGCATCTCTGTCCGTATCGTAAAGCGACTTCCGAAGATGACATTTGAAGGAAGGGATCGCCCCAGCAAGCTGCATGGCAAGAGTGGGAAACAGTCGAGCGGTGTCGTTACGCCCCTGTTCTCCTCTCTTGAAGAAGTAGCCAGCGACCAGTCGCTTCTCTCCGGCGAAAGAGTCGGCGACAGTGCGCGTGATGGTAGATTTGCCGGTCCCTGCAGGTCCTGAGAGCCAAAAAAGAGGTTCAGCAGAACTGTCGTTTGCCCAGTGATGTGTGAAGGGCCAAAGGGTCGTGTCACACGAGGAACACTGGTCAATTGCTGTCTATGTTTTGACTTGGAAAAGAAAGGAAGAAGGACAGACATTGGGTCCTGCGTTGCAGGCGTAAGAAATAGGAACGTGAGTTCCCCACTAGTCGGTCCTCGACTCCACAAGTCAGTATCGGCTAACGCCGATACTCCGATCAGGCGCAGCCTGTAACATTAATCGCTTCGATAATAGTGGTGTAGTTATGATTAGCCAGGAGTGCCAGGTAATGATACCCAGGGTAGCGATCGAGGTAATGAAGCGCATATCTCTTGCCAGCACGTGAAAGCGGCTTGACCTCGATGAGGTCCACATGGATCTCTTCGCCAATCTGCGTCAGCGGCAAGGGGGCATCTCTGCTGATGATCTCCGTGGACTTTGCCAATTGACAAGCCTCGCAGTGAAACAGTTCAATCTCCGACTGCGGGAAGGTAATGCCTACTCGGCGGCATGCCTCGATGACTCGCGACGGGTGAGCATGGATCAATCGACGATGCATGAGGTGAAGGGTAGGTTTTCGTTTGCGACGGACTCCGGCGAGAGCGAGGGCCACGTTCGGAGTGACGGACGCATTCTGCTCGATCGGGATAACGCAGACGTCGGCCACCCACTTGACTTCAGCAAGGCACTGCTTGGTGACGATGTTGACAAGGCCGCAGCTCGCATAGTCATACTCGATGTCTCCACGACGCAGCTTACCCGGGCTGAGAAGGTTCGCCGGACTCTGGGGGCTGTATTCCACACCGTCGATGGTCCAGTCGATTGTCTTGTGTGGGTTGGAGGGATCCCTCGTCTGAAAGAAGACCGTACCTGTACCTTCCGGCCGGATGAGGTTGCCATCAGCAGCGGTGAATGGAGAAAGACCTGGCTGCTCGCGGTACTCGGTGAACAGGTCGAGACTGTTGAAGATGGAAGTAGTACATCCTGAATCTAGGATAATGTCGTCTCTTTCGATATACTCCCGACCAACAGCCGACAGGACGGCCTGGCTGACAACGTTGCAGCCCTGAGCGATCGGGGATGACCTCACAGCGACGCCGGCAAGGGCCGACTGACCGAGGGCTCCGGAGGTGCCTCTGACGAAGACGGAGGTCTGCGTGGCTTCCTTTTTGGCATCCCACTTGCAAGTCTTGTCGCAGACGTGCTCGCGAGACCGTTTAGGATGCCTTGTCTTCTTTCCTCCTGTTGCCCGAGGTCGACGAGGCTGATGACGAGGCTGTGTTGGAAGCGGCCTTCTTGTATGACGCAAGGCCCATCTTTTGTTCTTCGTCTTGGGCAAGAGTGTAGATGGTCTCGATGACCTCGGCCCACGTGGGCTTCTGGTTGCGGTTGGTAAAATGCTTGTATGTATCCGGAAGACGTTGCTTGAAGTAGTTGAGCAGCATGATTGACCAAAAATGGTCGCTGACAGAGCCGCAGAGGTCGCCGATACGCTTGCGGAGGTATTGTGTTCGCTGAAGAGCATCGTGGGGCGTCTTGTGGTCGCCGGCATCGCCTTTCGCGAACTCGTCGACGAGAGCACCGACCGCGTCCTCGGAGACTTTGGGAATGTACTTGCGAAGCGCCTCCATGAGGGCATGAGGATCTCCGTTATCCTCCCAGCCGGCGTTGAGGAGCTTGTTAATCTGAAACTCGCTTGCGGTGATCAGGAGGTTGTATGCGACATCTCGTCCGCTCTCCCACGTTGCTCTCGCATCGGTATCGGCGGGTTCGGGGACGTCAGAGTCGACATACTTTTTGACCTTATTTGCGCGGAGAGTCGCACCGATTAGCACAAGCCATTGCGCCCAATTACTCTCGCCAAGGAGGCGAGGTATGGTTGAAGAAAGAGTCTTAAACTCAGCCATGTTGATGATCCTGCTCTGCGGCAAAATCGGGTATATGTAGCGATAGAAAGGGTATCGAAGGTCCCAGATGCCTCTTGTTGGCGTATGTGAGAGGTGAGGCTGTACAGGCCTCAAGGTCTTCCGCGTAGATTGCGTTCCTTGTTTACCTCAAGAAAAAAAAAAAAAAGACGCGTCTCCAAGCCGGTACAAGGCTGGTTCGTGGCGATAATGAAAAGACGGAGCTCTGAATAGCTTCGTATGGGGGTAGACCGACGGGTATCGCATGACGATGCCGTCGCAGGTGCTCATAACCTGTTGAGGCACAAGTGGCCTATGTGTGGTTGATTGTGGTGATGTCTGAAGGAGAGGGATCCCTAGGCGGCTAATCCGCCTAGGGATCGAGATGCCCTGGAGAGCAGGGGGGCACGGGCCGCAAACCACAGTCATGTGACCGCGGCCTAGCGTGCTCCTCCACAGTTGTTGTGTAGGGCCCAGCGCCGCACTAACAGTGGGTGCTAGCGGGGCGATATGTAGAAGGGAAGTCGCAAGATACCGTAAGTATCAACTGGTTTCCTCTCCCTCCGAGCCACTACATATTACTAATGTTCCTTTCTCGTAAAGACTATGAGCAACGCTTACTTGATCGAAGAGGAGCAGGAGCACGCCAGTCCGGGACGGTTTCGAGACTTGGGATACGTATCAGTTTCCAAGGCGCAGGATACCGTAAGCATCAACTGGTTTCGTCTCCTTCCGAACCACTACATATCACTAACGTTCTTTCTTTGCTTAGAGCATGGGCAACGCCTCGTCGATCGAGAAGGAGCAGGGGCACCCCGAAACAGAAGACCCCTTTCGCGACTCGGGTTACGTTGGCAACATCGGCGACGGCTATTCTGGCTAGGAGCCAGAAATACCTCCCGACAACGATGTCTCCCAGTCCGGCCGAGGACCGGCAATCGCGAAGCGAAGAGCCCAGACCCGTCAACTATGCACGACGAAGACGCTACGCGCCGCGACCATCAATCGAACAAACGGGCGAGGTCGCCTTCGACCGCCGGAGACCAACCAGATCTGATGGGTCGCAAGACGCGCTTCGCCGAGCCCGAAGACCGCACTCTTGCATCTCTGCGGCCTGGTGCCTCACTGAAAGCGTCCGTGATCTTCCAAACGATGGGTGCGCTGCAAGACCTCTTCCGAGACACCGTGCCCTTTGTAGGAGGAGGCACTTCAGTCGAGCCGAAAGAAAAGATGCGCGGCGCCTTTCGGAACAGCTACGACGGCTAATCGAGGCAGGCCGTGATCATGCGGTCCTGGTGATCATTCCCTACGATCGACAAGGTCATTGGGGACTCACCATCACCGAGATCATGGAAAACACCGCCAGAATCAAGGCCTTTGACCTGGCCCACGATGGCAGTGGAGTCAAGCGCGAAGTCGATGACACCAAAGCCTTCCTGCAACGTCTGCTCGGCGATGCCGCGGCCCATGATCAAGGGCTGCCGCCGGTTCCACAATGGCCATCATCTGTCACCAACTGCCTGAATCAGGTTGGAAGCAGCGATTGTGGCGTCGCTGTAATAGTCCACATTATGGGTGGCTTGGCTGGTGTTCCGCCGCCAGGCTCCACAGACTGGCTGCTGTGGAGACGACTCATCGCCGCGTTCTTGCTGTCTGAAAAGGAAGAAATACACGATCGTCTGTCGGCAAGCTACACCACGACACCCTCACAGCCGTCCAAGGTGCTGCCGCAGAGTTGACGTCCTTATTGGGTGAGACCAAGTCAGCTCTGGTCCCCATCGAGAAGCCTCGAGAGATGACACAAGTCGCCCATACCTGGGGAACCCAGTTCATGATCTCGACCGCGCAAGAAGAGCTGCGGATGGATCAAGATCTGGCGATACGACGACAACAGGCGTTGACAACAGCCCTTACAGCCGGAAAAATGGTGGCAGATCTTCGTATCAAGGCCCTTTTGGGCCAACGTGCCAGCCCTTCCTGGCCGGAGGACGGCTCACGCTTCCAGCGAGAGCACACAAGTAAGATCGCAGCACTGGAGGCCTCGCTGTCCATTATTTTAGCCGTGGACGTGGACGGTGACGACCCTGCCGTCGAGGCGTTGAAGCAGAGGATCGAGCAGCTGACGAACGAGAAGGCGCATGCTGCCGCGAAGATGTCGATGGCCCGAAAGGCTGTAGCACGGTGTGAGCAAGGCTTGCAGGCTCTAGAAGAGAAACTAAAGGACATACGCACGGAGATAGGGCTCTTGCTGTAGGGTGGATGGTTGGGTTGCGCCACAGGGCCTTTGATGTTGGCTGGCGGTCGGAGATCGGGCAGGTGTACCGTGTAAGCGTTAAGGCCAGCGGGCCTGAAGCGGCAGCGCAGGGAAGTTTAGGTACCTATGGATACCGCCAATCTACCTAATCGCCTGAGAGAAGCTAGGCTGCCATGCGGAGTACTTCCTTCCATCTTGCACAGAGTTTCCCAAACCTTTCCACGACCAACACCAATTACGAATATCTTTTTTCCCCTTCCCACCTCGTCGCCCAAACTGCTTCACGACCAACACAACCGACGCAGAGGTTTCTCTCTTCTCGTCCCTCTTCCTACAATCTCCTCCATTGCCAACACGCACAACAACACCAGTTAATTGAGGTATGGCGATCGCGAAAACCATTTCCGAGTGCTAATTTATTTCAAAGGCACCATGACGACACGCACCCTTTCGCAAACCTCCCTGGAGGCCGCTTCCTGCCGGCCATCCAAGCGACGGACTGGGTACCGAACTATCTCTGTCGCCTCATACTCCAGCTCGTATGTACTTTGTCTGCGGCGGACCCTCATCCCTCCTTCTCTTTTGACGAGACTGACTTCGTTGGACTAAGGTCAACCAGCTCTGATGATACAGTCGACATCCCAGATGATTTCAACTCTCGAGAGTTTCTGCTCTTCTCCGGCTTCACTGGTGAGGTTGCCAGTCAAATTTGGGACGCATGGCAGCGGCGAGGAGATCGGCAAGACTGGTTGATCGATGACGCCCGTCGGTTCATCCGGGCGATTGCCCGCGATCACGATGCCATTGAGCGATCCGACGACTGGGACTCAGCCCTTCGCAAGATGGGCCTCTCTGATCATCTGCGAGAAGCAATTCTTGACCCCGAATTCGAAACCATCAGGCTTACTGGATGTGCTTGCTCGTGGGCACTTGACACGCTGGCCCTGAGCTTCGACTTCCTGCAGGGACTCGACGATGCCATCGGCAAGAAGCAAAGAGGATCGGGCATTGATCGAGTCGACTCGCCCGATGAGTCGCGCAAGCCACGTCCAGCCATCGGTCCAAACAGATGTCATCACAAGCCCGAATCATCATCTGCTGGCAGCGTGCCGGCTATCGACGTCTCCTCCGAGCCCCCTTCGGAACAGATCGAGGGCCGGACAATGTTTTTCAAAGGAGGGGCGCAGTACCGCTTTGAACAAGCCGTTCAGCCAGATGGCAGCCTTGGAGTTCGCAAGCTTCAGTCGCAAAGCCCCACGGACTTTCACCCGACGGAAGGAACGTACATGTATTTGACGAAGCACCGAGAAGTTGCCCAATTGTACGCCCGATACGCACAGCAACGCTTCCCTCCATCCGACGGTGCGGTCTTTCAGATTGCTATTCCCAATCACTTGGTATTGGATGCTCATGAGATCTACGGCGACGATTGGCGAGACTTGATCTGGAATTCTCGGAACACGCATGTCACGGACTCCAACTTTCTACGTCTGCCGTCTCAACTCAAGCACTATGAGAGCTACGATGTGCTCGTTAGTAACCTATGCACCGACTCCACCCACAAGATTACGAGAATGGCGGACAAGTCCCAGCTTTCCGTCTTCAAACTGACGAACGGCGCGAAGGCGTCACAGCATGCCTTCCAGACGATCTCCAGACAGCAAGACATTGCCTCGCAATGTACTGGCTTCTTCTGGATCTGCAAAGCCAGTTCCGCCACGGTCAACGAGACAAAGAAATGATCTCGAAAGCGTAGGAAGGACGGAAAGGAAAGAGGCAGGGTTATCATCATGGAAATTGTTTGCACGACGGCCAGCTCGATTGTATCAATTAGCCGTTTCATAGCCGGCCTCAAGCGTCCTGTATATGAGTACTTTGTCCTTCTTTCTTTCAACTTGCCCCACAGTCTTGATTACAATCGCCGCAAATAATGCGAGCAGTTGGCTGCAGGTGGGCATACTGCTCGGTACAAACCGGAGTAGTCACCTGCTTATGAGGCTCTTTGCGTTGGTCTTCCATTAAACCCGATTAGTTACGAGCATCTCCGATAAGACTGCAGTCTACTAGACAGTTGTGAATTCGGCTGAGCGCAGCTTCTTAAGGGAGGGACTCGTTCTCTCGACGGGACGGATGACGTCCGCGCGAGGGACCATGGACAGCACGACACGAGGGCCCAAGCTACGTTTTGCGAAAACCGCTTCCAGTGCCGTTAGGTCGGCATCCGCAAACGGCGCATCGGTGGCAAGGAGCAGGCTGGTCAAGAGGAGCACGCCAGCCCTCTGCTGCAGGTAGCTAGATGTCACGAACTCAAGCTCAGCTCAGGTGTATCGCAAGACCAACAAGAATTAAAGCAAACCAGCTGACAGAAATATATGTATACCAACAATGCCTAAATGCATGAGGGGAACCTCTCTTTTGCATATGGCGCAATGGTA
>WIGN01000674.1:0-10372 GCA_014235955.1 Colletotrichum sojae
TGTAGGGCTGCGAACATCATTCCCCAAAAAAGGAAGTTGACATAAGATGAACGGGAGACGCAGCGAACCCACGCCTTTCCACTCCCACGCGAGAGCCGAACCACATGCTGCAGGTCCCAATTGTTACCAGGCACACGGGAAAAGAGGAGAAGCCCAATTCTGCTGTGTGGGCAGCAGTGGCCCGTGGGATGCGGAGCGCAGGTGTCACCGTGACACTGCCGTCTGGGTCGCGGGTATCCGTCTTGATGGTCTTCGGCTGTCGGCCGCCGGGGGAGCTCGAGTACGGGTTAAACCGGCTGAAGGTCCGGCATCTTCGGCGTTCGTTCGGGATGGGACGAGGAGGAAGTGTCGGACCGGACCAGGGTTAGAAATTTCACAACCTGGATTTTTGTGCTTGCACATTCTTTTTGAAATCCCGGCCGGCCTGGGTCATTTTTTGGTTAGTAATCGTCTTCCATGTCGACGATCGGTCTATCAATAGACCGATCAATCGAGGACTTTGGCGGAGTGCTTCTGACCGAGAAACCCCACCGCCTTACCGACGGAGAAGGTGGTTGATGGATACTCTCACCGAGACCAAAGTTCCGCATCGACATCTTTATACTACTTATACTCCGCTGGTCGGATGAAATGTTGCGCCGGTTGAGTTGTCTTGAATATCTACACGCTCACATCTCGGGCGCAACCACCACCGTAGTTATAATACGACCGCAATTCGGCAACTCGGCACCCCTAGGGCCTCCCTCCCACCGGCTGGGACGTGTCGTCTCGCCCGAGCTAACGACACGAACCTCAGACCACAACCCCGCTGCCATGCCCAAAAGGATGAATAACCTCCGACGAGCCAAACCCCTCGCGCTGAGCCTCATCCGGAACAGATAACCGAAAACTTTGATAACCGGCAACTCTCTTCCGCCCGTCGCTCGCCTCTGACTGGCCGAAGAGATCTCGGCGGGGAACCGCCATCCTTTCGTCGACCCATCGCGAAGGCCGCATCCTCCACACTGCTCGGCCCGGGATGGCCGCACGCGACGGTTCCATGCGTGCCGTCTTGGCCCGCTCGTTTAGCCTTATGAGGCCTGGGCATTCTCTTCTGCAGGGACTTCTCGTGGCTGATACGAACGGAATTCCGGGGCCCTTTGGGAGGAATGATGTCTGGTTGGTCTTGATCGGGGTCGTGTGTTGCCCCGTCGCCTTGCCCGAGGATCGAAATAGGCCGCCGTCCCCATAAGCTTACGACAGTCTCCGGTGCCGTGAATCCGGGTTCTGTGGGTCTTGCTGGCGAGGTTTGCCTTTTGTTTTGTAGAGTCCAACGAGAAGAGAAGGGATGGGAGGGAGACTGGGAGGTGAGATGGGAAGAGTTGGGTCTGGACGCCTGGGGCGTGGGGGATGGAGTTGACAAAAGGGCGATGGGGCCCGCGACCTGATGCCATCTAATCTCATCTTATCTGATCTCCAGTCTGCCGTGTCTTGCGCTCTCCTGTCCTTACCGTTCACCAACATGGCGAGTCTCGAGGAGAAGACAGGCGATCGCCGCACGACGGTCGAAGTCCCGGAGCCCATGAGCCCAATGAATTCCATCGAGCAGGCCAAGCGATCTTCCGGTACACCGTCTCTTTGTCTCGAACTGTGTTGAAGAGCATAGACTGACCAGAGCACTGTAGATGAGTCGAGTTCCCCTAGCCAAGATGTCCTCTACGCGGCCGGAGTCGGCCTCAGGCCCGACGACCCCTCCCTGCCCTGCCTGACCCTCCGCATGTGGGTGATCGGCATCGGCTTCTGCCTCCTCGGCAGCGGCGTCAACACGCTCTACACCTTCCGCTTCCCGTCCATCAGTCTCTCGCAGTCGGCCATCCAGTTCCTCGCGTACCCCATCGGCAAGGCCTGGGAGCTCGCTGTGCCCGACTGGGGACTTACCGTCCGAGGCCGCCGCATCAGCCTGAACCAGGGGCCGTTCAACTACAAGGTTCGTCATGCTCGGGTTTTCAACTATCAAGCTGGGAGAACAAATGTTCTAATCATGAATCTCCATGCAGGAGAACATTTTGATCTACATCATGGCGAATCTTAGCTTCCTCACCCGACTGAGCGCCGACGTCCTGACCGAGCAGCGAGTCTTCTACGGGCTCAAGGCAGGTTGGGGCTTCGAGCTAACCATGACCCTGGCGACGATCCTCTACGGCTTTGCCCTGGCTGGTCTCGGCCGGTCCCTCGTCGTCGAGCCCGCGGGGTTGCTGTGGCCTGGTGTACTTGGCAACACGGCGCTCAACGCGGCCCTGCATGCGAGCAGGAAAGAGGAGGAGACCGAGTACGTTGACCCCTATTTCTGTCTTTTACAATAAGTAAAAAAACAACATGTCGGAACATCGGCTAACCCTCGAGACTATAGAACCAGGTGGAAGGCCTCCCGCTACAAGTTCTTCATGTTCGCCTTCGCAGCCTCCTTCTGCTGGTACTGGTTCCCCGACTTCATCTTCCCCGCGCTCGGGTACTTCACCTGGGTCTGCTGGATCGCGCCCCAGAACCCGGTCGTGAACCAGGTGTTCGGCATGAAGAGCGGCATCGGCCTGCTACCCTTTACCTTTGACTGTAAGCCTCCCACCTCCATTCTTCTATGTACTCCGTTGCTGACAAAAGGGGGCCTAAAGGGAGCCAGATCGCTTACATCGGATCCCCGCTCGTGGTGCCGACCTGGGCTATCCTCAACGTCCTGGCTTCCCTGGTCTTCTGGATTTACATCATCTCCCCGGCGCTCTACTACTCCAACACCTGGGAGTCGGCCTACCTGCCTATCCAGAGCAACTCCATCTTCGACAACCTGGGCAAGACGTACAACGTGTCTCGTGTCATCGACAAGGCCCACGGCTTAACATTCAACGAGACCAAATACGGGGCCTACTCTGACGTAAGTGCCATCAATTTCACTATAGCTATGTTTGAGAAGTTCCCACTCACAGATGCCTGTTGTTGTAGATCTACCTCCCCGTCACGTACGCCCTCAACACGTTCGGCCTCTCGTTCGCAACGATCGCCTCCCTGTTCGTCTGGCTCTTCCTCGAGAAGCGCCGTAGCATTATAGCCGCGTTCCATGCCTCGCGGTTTCCGGCCCTGATCGGCCGCAAGGTCGTCCCTCGTGATAACCCGCAGCCCGCGTACGCAACGGTGCCACAGTGGTGGTACTGGATCGCGGCGCTGCTCGCCCTCGGCCTCGGCATCTTCGCCTGCGAGCAGTACCCGGTTCAGCTGCACTGGTACGGAGTGATTCTCGCCTTCGCCGTCTCGGCGATATTCTTCATTCCCGTAAGTCTTTCTGTGAACTCGCGTCGACATCTGTAGCAAGTCCGCTGATGATGGAACAGCTGGCTTGGGTGTACGCGACGACCAACATGAAGATCCAGATCGACATCTTCTGCCGCATCGTTGCCGGGTACATCTGGGAGGGCAAGGTGCTCGCCAACATCTGGTTCTTCAACCTCGGGTACATCTCGGGTATCAAGGGTCTCGCGTTCGCCCAGGACCTCAAGCTGGGAATCTACTGCAACGTAAGTTCTCTCCCCTTTTACACAGTTGTTTCGAGGTAAAAGACCAGGCAGTTAACCGACGACGGCACAAAGATCCCCCCGAGACAGCTCTTCCTCGTCCAGTCCGTCGGCCTCGTCATCGGCAGCCTCGGCCAGATCTCCGTCCTCAACTGGGCGCTCAACCACATCCCGGACATCTGCACCAACAAGGCGCCCAACGGCTTCACCTGCCCCTTCTCCCGCACGCACTTCAACACGAGCATGGTCTGGGGCGCCCTCGGGCCTCGTCGCTTCTTCGCAGAAGGCGCTGCCTACCGCGGTCTGCTCTGGTTCTTCCTCGTCGGCGCCGCGCTGCCAGCGGTCGTGTACCTCTTGAGGAAGCGCGTCTTCCCCGGCGCGACGTGGCTGAAGAAGGTCCACGTGCCGCTCTTCCTGGGCGGTTTGAACTACATCCCGCCCGCCTCGGGCACCAACTACGGCAGCTGGGCGATCGCAGGCCTGGTGTTTGGGTTGTTTGTGAAGAGGAGGCAGAGGGGTTGGTGGCGGAGGTATAACTTCGTGCTGAGTTCCGCGCTGGACTGCTCTGTTGCGATTGCTGGTATCGTCATCTTCTTTGCGCTGTTCTACACGGGCGCGTTCAAGGGGTTCAGCTGGTGGGGAACCGATGTCTACAAGGTGAGTTCGTGCCGTCCCGGGTCTTTGACATTGAATGCCTGCTGACCGTGGCTTGTTGCAGAATACTTGCGATTGGAACAGCTGCAGCTACTTGACGCGCCCAAGCAAGAAGGCTGCTTAAGCTGGCCACGGGATGCCATCTGGGCCAGCTAATTCCGAGTGCCATCCGTTACCATGGAACACTGGGCAGATATGATGGGTTGACTGAACCATTCACCTATACATCACCGAGCCTTCAAGTCAAATTGATTAATGCGCGCCATGTTCTTGGCAATCCTACAACCATAGATACCTCAATACTACAATTCAGCCCTATCAGAGGCTCAATCTTCGGGTTCCCATATGTAGCTTTTCACCATGATGGAGGATGCTGAAGGCGGTCAGCTAACGGGACGCGTGTACAACGAATTGCCCGTTTGGGACGCGGCCCTGACCTCTATCGCGTCGAATGACGATTCATACGTATCCTCATCGATCACTAGTTAGGTCGGTGATTACAAGCATCGTGATGCTCAGAGACGAGACTTGCTGACATCCTGGCTCCGCAACCAGCACTCGACAATAGGCTATCCACCTTTCCAAGAGATAGTACGTAGCGGTGCGTCTGACCCTGCACCCCAAAAAGATGCGTAAAACATATTGAATCTCCGAAGTGTCACCACTACTCCTTCCTCTCACGTCCGCCCTGCGCCTTCCCGACTTGATGGCCGGCAAGCCGCCTCGACGTCATCTTCCATGGCAGAGTGCCAGAGTGGTTAATGGGTGCGCCTCGAAAGCGCATGTGTTCGCACGCGCAGGTTCGAATCCTGCCTCTGTCGTCTTTTTGCTCTTTGTTTTGGTGTTGACGTCTTGTCTGGGATGGCCAGCAATTCGGGGTTGTTTCCCGCTGCAGTCCTCTTTTTTTATTCCACCCACCTCTTACACCCATTTTAAGAAACGCCTAGGGCTTGTGGCTGCTCTTGCTTGCCTTCAACCGCATCACTCCCTTGAGCGCACCCGTGTAAGCCGTCACGATGCGTGGACCGGTACATGCGACCACACCCATTGGAGAACTCGGGATCCCGTCCGCTCTCCCATCGATAAACCATTGAGGGCCGGAGTAGTAGTCGGGTCGGAGACGACCGGCGAATGCCCGGTGTTGCATGTGTTTTTTGCTTCTTTTGCTCTTGATCCCGGATTTTACAGGATTTAAATAATGACTATCATCAAGTGCTCACGCATGCGTCAGCATTGGCCGTTGGGGTAGATAGAGCAGCTTACAGGTACAGGAGGTGTACGAAGCTTCAACTCACTTTGATTGGCCTCCCACTCCCTCATTGAGACGATGACGGGAGTTAGTAGTGTACGCGTCGAGCCAACGCTAGTAACAACAGCTGAACTTTTGCTGATCCTCCCATGGCAGATCCCGCAGAGTCAGCGATGCCATCCTGTTTCTCATCATCCCCAAGGGTTCATCCGTTCCTTGTAGGTCTGTCCTCTGCGTGGCTGGGGGAGACGGCCGAACCTTGACACCGTCCGGCAGCGCCTCCTCCAGAAAGCTTGTCGCCGTTACAGGGCCGCACCAGCCGCCCGCGGTTAGCGCACAGCCCTGTGGTGTGGCCCAACGTTGCGCCGGCCGTCCCCTGTGGCTTTCATAGATGCCCTAAAGCTCGCTGTCGCGTCAGCGCTCGCGAGGCGGTCCAATTTCCCGCCGAGCATGCGCCACGGACACCTCAGCGTCCCTTTAGCGCTGTTGATCGGCCCAATTGCGTCCACGGGGTTCTTGTCCGTGTCTGTTCTACACTCCATTTTCCCCATTCCAGCGAAGAGATACACAGGGATGATTCAAGGGGGATTGTCATCCCGGCGGCAGAATCAAGCTCTTTCGTGGCGCCCGCCAGCCCATGTGGAGGACTGCGCCCGTCTGAAGATGCGTCGCGGCGGCGCAACGGAGCAACGGAGGGTGCTGTGAGGCGTTTCATGAGATCTAGTCGTTGAGAGCGGTCGTCTTCGCGAGAGACGATAATCTCACTCATCATGGCATGGCGTTGCTACGCATCATCTGAGTATAAAGGATGAGGCCGTCCCGTGAATATTAATCTCATCATCAGACTCATCCAGACTCATCAAGCATCTTACAGACAGACACCAGCTCAAACATCCATAGTTATCATCTCACCTCACCACCAAAACACCATGTCGACCACCACGATCCGCAAAGTCGTCATCTCCGAGTTCGGCGACGCCTCCAAGGTCTCCCTCGTCCAGGACACGATCCCCCCTCCCCCTTCGTCCCACGTCCAGGTCGCCCCCCTCTACGCCGGCTTCAACGGCTCCGACATCAACATGCGCAAGGGCGTATACCCAATGCAGAAGAAGGCGCCCCTGACCCCGGGGTACTGCCTCGTCGGCACCGTCCGGGCCAACGGGCCCGGCGCCTCGAGCTTCTTCGTCGGCGACACGGTCGCCTGCCTGACCGTCTACGACGCCGAGGCCGACCTCGTCAACCTCCCCGAGAAGTACCTCGTCCGCGTGCCCAACGGGCTCGACCCGCGCCAGGCCACCGCCCTCGTGCTCGACTGGAACACCGCCTACGCCATGGTCGCCGAGGTGGCCAAGGTGAAGAAGGGCCAGAAGGTGTTCGTCCACGGCGTCAGCGGCGCCGTGGGCTTCGCGCTCATGAAGCTGTGCCAGCTGCGGGGCGCCGAGGTCTACGGCACCGCGTCGGAGCGGAACCACGACGCGGTGCGGGCCGAGGGCGGGCACCCCTTTGTGTATACCGACAAGGCCTGGATCCAGGCGGTCACGGACATGGGAGGCGCGGACGCCGTCTTCGACCCGCTCGGCTTCGAGAGCTGGGACGAGTCGTTCTCGGTGCTGTCCCGCGCCGGCATCCTCGTCGGCTACGGGGGCAACATGAACTCGCTCGTCGACGGCGCCGCGCCGCGGTCCACCGTGCTGCCGACGGCGAAGCTGCTCGCCAAGGGGATGGTGCCATTTTGTCCCAAGCGCACGCACTTTTACTACATCACGCGGGACGACGCGTCGTTCGAGCCGAACTTGAAGACGCTGTTCGGCATGCTGGCCGACGGGAGCATCAGCGTGCCGATCAAGAGGGAGTGGGAGCTCGAGGACATTCAGGAGGCGCACCGCCAGTGGCCGAGCGGGAACGGTTTGGGGTCGATGCTTGTTCGCATCACGGGCGAGGCGAATTCATGATGTCTGTCTGATTGGCGATGGGTTTTTGATGTTGTTGCGTTATAAGCGTTTGCGATGCGGTCGGGACGCGTGTTTTTGTTCTTACTCAATGACGATAGCGCGTATGCGTAAGATGACCCTCTTTAATACCACAGTTGATCCTTCTGACCAGGGCCCTTCATTGACCTTCCTGATCTCGCCTGGTCTCTTGCGTGAGTGGGTGACACGCCAATTGCCTGCCTGTCTCGCCGATGCAGAGCTTTGGAACAGTTGCTGACGCAGCAGGACGGCTGGCTCACCTCAACTCTCATTCCGGTATTCTTACTCAAAACTCACTTCCCCTCACTCTCACTCTGCCACTCACCTCACTCACCAATCGGCTATCGAAAAGTCAATTGGCCTCGACTCTGCTGACCGGAACAGCATCTCTGGAAGCACCTCATCGGTGGCGAACAGATTATCACGCAGACAAGTGCGGCACAGTTGGAGAGATCGGCATCTCGCGGCTATCCCAAAAGTCAAGCGCCCGCGCCAGGCTTCACGGGCTTGACTCACCTCCGCCTCATCAACCCACCTCATTCTTCATCCCTAGATACTATCGCCAGTAGCCTGTCCATCTGACCGACATCCGCCATGAAGCGGACACCCCTCGCCCTCGCCGGCCTCATCACCGCCGCCAGCGCCATCGCGACCCCCGGACCAAACGACTTCGACTGGTCCACCATCACGCCCTCGCGCAAGCTCGAGTACCACCCCTGCTACACCGAGCACCAGTGCGCCCGCCTCATCGTCCCGCTCGACTGGCTCGACAAGTCGAACCCGCACACCGTCGCCCTCGCCATCGTCAAGCTGCCTGCCAAGGTCCCGGACTCCGACCCAGCCTTCGGCGGCAGCATCTTCACCAACCCGGGCGGGCCCGGCGGCTCCGGCGTGACCAACCTGCTCCACGAGGGGCACATTTATCAAGAGACCGCCGACACGGAGACGCGAAAGTATGAGATTCTGAGCTGGGACCCGCGCGGGGTGCAGTTCACCTCGCCGAGGGCTGATTGCTACGAGGACCTGTTCGCTCGCGGGACTGATGCGATTCAGAGGATGGCCCTCGGCCCGATTGGCGCGAGTCCGGATGCACTCCGGAGGCAGTGGGCGCGGGGCCAGGGCTACGGCCGGATTTGCGCGGAGAGCGCTGTCAACGGGTCCATCATCCCGTTCGCTAGCACCGCGTCCGTCGCGAGGGACATGGTCGAGATGCTGGACCGCATCCAGGAGCTGCGTGACGAGGAGGCCGAGGCTGCCCGGGGAGTCTACGCCGGCGAGAACTCCCAGAAGCCGATGCAGGCTCGCGGCGAGAAGAAGCCGCTGCGCCTACAGTACTGGGGCTTCTCGTACGGCAGCGCGCTCGGCAACACCTTCGCCTCCATGTTCCCGGGCCGCGTCGGCAGGATGATCGTCGACGGCATCGTCGACATTGACGACTACATGGCCGGCGTAAGTCCAACAAACCATCCATCCCACCTACCACAACCACTAGATTCTGACGAGACCAAACAGGGCTGGCTCACGAACCTCCAAGACACGGAGGAGCTCGTCGAATACTTCTACAAGACCTGCCACTCCGCCGGGCCCGACAAATGCGCCCTCGCCCGCTCCTCCGACACATCATCACACGACATCCGCGCCCGCGTCGAGGACCTCGTGGCCCGCCTAGACGCCGAGCCCATCCACGTCCTCGACGGCAAGCTAACACACATCCTCACGGGCTACGACGCCGTCAACGCCTTCACCCGGCCCCTCTACAGCCCCTACGACGCCTTCCCGCCCCTCGCGCGCCGGCTCGACGAAGCTGTACGCGGGAACTACACGTCCCTCATCTCCAAGACTACAGAATCCCTCCCGCAGCTCGATCAAGCCTGCGCGCACCCCAACGCAACGGCCCCGCCCTCGTCGCTCGGCGACGGCGGACAGGCCGTGCTCTGCGGCGACGGAGAGGACAGCACGGGCATGTCGATGGCCGAGTACGCCGCCTACGCTGCGACACTCAAGGAGCAGTCGCCCACTTTTGCCGGGTACTGGTCGCAGATACGGCTTGCGTGCACGGGGTGGGGCGTGCGGCCGAAGTGGCGGTACATGGGGCCCTTCGGCACGCCGGCGCACGATGCGGCGGGGGTGGAGGGGAAGCCGGCCGCGCCGTTGCTGTTTCTGTCGTCGAGACTGGATCCCGTTACGCCGTTGCGGAATGCGCGGAGGATGAGTCGGGCGCATGCTGGGTCTGTTGTTGTCGTGCAGGAGTCGGCGGGGCATTGCACGATGGCGACGGGGAGTCGGTGTACGACGGCGGTGATTCGGAATTATCTTGAGCATGGGGAGGTTCCTGCTGAGGAGACTGTTTGCGAGGCGGATTGCGGACCGTGGGATGAGGATACGTGTTTGCCGTCGACGAGGGGGGTTAGTATTGCGGGCTTGGGGCCGCCTCATGAGGTCCATGCTTGGTGAAGTGTTGGATGCGAGAGGGGAGGATAGGGTTAGTATGGAATGAGACGACCTCATGGAGGACGAAGTCATAGGATGGCCTGTTTTGGAGCTCAAGACACTCTTAGATCGAGATCAGAGCACAGAGAGTCAGAATCGTACGTGAGTTGATAAACGAGCCCGAAAACGTAACGTCGTGAGAGACTGACCGCTGAAAGCAGTGTCTCACTCAACTCAGATGCCATCCACCCCAATCCCAACGTCACGTACGCTAGATGACCGCAACTGAGACACGCCCCGGGAACCGTCAACGTCTCTGGGCACGTTGATCGACGTGGCGTCGTCGATACGAGATCTGACATTCAGCTCGGGCGACGTACACAGCTCACCTGACGTACGAAGAGGGCCAGAAGGGGGGAAATTTGTCGACCATTCGATAGTTCTACTCCAAATGACATAGTGACCTGAACGCCTGGTTTTCAGCTCTCGCACAACCTCCATCCCTTCCTCTTCTGCCCACCCGCCGGTGC
>WIGN01000675.1:0-10363 GCA_014235955.1 Colletotrichum sojae
ATAAGATTGAGCTCGACAGCCCGCCGCGATGGCTGGCTCAACGTGCTGAGCGTGTCCGCCCATGATTCGATTAGAAAACACCAGCCCTGGACCAGGAGAGCAGCAGCCACCACCTTAGCTTGATCTCCCAGCCGTTGGGCTGACTGACGTGCATCCAGGTGTTCTTGGCACGTGGCGGACCTGGCCTCGTCAGGCCAGGCCAGAGGAAGGGGAGGGAGGGGGGCATGGCATGTATCTCTACGAGCTCGATCTAGGCAGCCCCTTTGCGAGCGTCCAAAGCACCTCCCCCTTCCCTGGCTGCTCTGCATCACAGCATGATGTGCACGTCAACTATGGGAGGGGTTTGCGTATCCCGCAAAGGACTTCCTTCCTCGGGCTGGCCTGGACGATGTCGTTTCTCCCCTGCCGCGAGCTCGGTCGTGCCATTTTGAGTGCAGCCGCTGTCTGGCATGCCTCCCAAGAGAATATGTAATGTTCTGAGCTGCTTTTCAGGTATCCATATCCGATGCTGAAGATACGCACCGCCCCGTGCGATCGTCGAAGAGAACGCTATCTGGGGCTCTTGGGTCGCGATTCTACTGCAGATAGACTACATTTTTAGCGTCGTTTACATGTGAAAATCCATGCCAAAATCAGTTGATAGACGACGCCCGTTCGTCCGCTCGCCCGCACCGCGAGACCATCGAGGACTTTGACATCTCATTCGTACGACGGATACACCTGCCTGTGGGGACTGGGAAGATTCGGGCGGTGTGTGGGGTAGAAAAGCAACGAAGGGACCACTGGTGGTTGAAAATGCAGGCAGCAAATGCAGCTCTATCTGAGAAGAGGGTAGGATGTTGTATTTTGGGGAATGTTGAGGCCTGTATGCTGCGGGCTGCTGCGGACTTCGCTTGCCAACGGCCAATGGGCATCATTGTGTGACATCGAAAAAGCAAATACTGGAGGCTCGTCGGATGACTGAACGTCAAAGTGATGAGGCTGGGCCCGGAGGCCCACAAAGGGTATTGGAAATCGACTTTTTCTTGGGTTGCCTCCTATTATGTAGTGGTAATGCAAGTCAGATCTGCAGGAAACGAGGGGGGTGGCTTCTCACGGGCCGGAATCGGCCACTGTTCCGCGCGGCAACCTAGCGGGCTGACTGTGTGCATATCTACCAAGACCAGAGTATAGTTGTGTGATTAGAACGGGCCGTACAGTCCTATTTGGTTCTTCCAAGAGGGTTCTAAAGAGGGAGGCAGAAAAAGAAAGGGTACAACCATTTTGCGAGCGCCGAGGGAATGGCGCAGCCGCCATAGAGGCGGATTTTAAAGGCCGCCTCGGGAGTTGTCCGTCTCGTTGCTTATTAACCTAGGGGCATGAGTACTTCCTCCGCCTCGAGTGTTCCGATGTGTCGTACAAAATGCTAGCCGCAAAGAAGAAAGAAGATGTAGCGAAGACCCCAGTCGTCCTCGTAGACGGTCGTCGATGGGAGAGGCCTGTGGGCTCTGTGTGGTGGAGGAGTGAACTCCGAGATCGTGCCTCCTCCACAGTATAGTGCAACCTGCTGACTGCCGAGTAACGCGTAATTTGGACTTACCTTACCTGCAAGGGTCTTGTGTGCTGACGTTCTTGTCGAACGCAGCGGAGATCGAACTGCTCCACCTACTTAGAAACAGCTCGTGGGCCACGGCCATACCCAGTACCTCTGGGCGTCGCAACGTACCACAAAAATGAAGCTCGCTGCAGCCATGATGTTGTACCACCACCCTGACACACTTCGGCATTGCGCTCACTGCACAAAAGGCCGTGGAGATGGTGTTATCACGGTCTCAGAGCTAATCTATCCAGTTGGGGTGTATAATGTAGAGGTGGCTCGCGAAAGGGCGATGTTGGGGCTTGGACGGCAAGTCGGGTGGAATAAAGGTCCTTTAAGCCCGGCGTAGACGCGAATTGAGCCGATATTAGAAATGAAGGTAATAAGAGAACAAGAAGAATACTTAAGGGTGTCTGTGTCTCCCGAGGGACGGCACCCCATTCTCCAGGTTTGAGCCTTAACACGGTCCTGGTAACCGGCTGACTAGTACCCTTCCCAACCCGTTTTTTGTGCGGGGATTCAAGTTACTTGTAATCTGTTAGTGTTCTAAAATACCCAGCCAAGCTTTGGAGGTGTAGCTGACGACCGAGTACAGAATAGGAATCTATGGCCCAGTCGTCATATTACACCGATTTCAACGGCATAGCCGACGACCAATATACTATTTCCTTGGACCTGGTTCCCACGCCGCTAGATGAGAACTGCCTGCAAGTACCAGAAGGATTCTATCAGCAACGATGGCCTGCTCAGGCGATCGAAGGCACTCATGATCACGACTGGTCCGCCGCCTGGCCTGCCACCTCGAGCTGGGATCCGACGGACCAGCAGCACCAGTTCTACAGTCTCGCTGGTGCCACGTCAGATCACACGGCAGTCGGCTGGACGTTATCGTCGGGCAGCGATCACATGTCATATCATCAACAGAGCCTCCTGACACCACAACCAGCAGGCTTTGCCTCTAGCGTGCCATGGTCGATCTCGTCGCTCTTTCCTGCCTCCACGGCCCCGTCGCCCTGGGAATCTTTCCCCGACTATCATTCTCCTCCCCTTTCAGGAACAAACTCTCTCCGTCACTCGATCGAAAGGACCGCGGTGACAGCCGGCCCATCCGAGGGACCCGAAGTAGATATCTGGGGCGGGCACAGTACGAGCGATAACAGCTCCAAGAAGCGCAAGAAGAAAGCAAAGAGGAGCAGGAAAGAGACAGAACACTCCAACCCCCACGAAAACTACGACGACGAAGTCGACCACCACGGAAGGCCTCCGCCGGCGGCGGAAACGCCGCACAACGACGAGGCGAACAGCAGCAGCAGCAGCCCGCCGGCCAGGAAGAAGCCGCACCCGGTCCGCAACCGGGCGGCGGCGAAGCGGTGCCGCAAGAAGATGAAGCAGTACGAGCGGGACCTCGTGGATCGGGACAGGGAGGTGGCGGAGGAGCGGGCGTACCTCGACGAGTGCGTCTCGGCGCTCCGGTGCGAGGTGCTCTCGCTCAAGGACCAGATCCTGCAGCACGGCAACTGCAAGTGCGAGGCCATCCAGCGGTACATCGTCAGAAAAGCAAATGAAGTGAGCCAGTCGGCCGTGTAATATTTCCTACTTCTTCTCCCTTTTACCCTTTCCGACGCCCTAATTCAAAAAGAGCGTTTCCGAGCAAGCTATGTGCCAAGTCTTTGTCTTCGAGGACGCTGCCCCAAACACGTATGATGATCTCCGTCTGAGATATGCTTGCAATGGCGTTGCTCACACACTTCCTCTACAAAATTTCGTCTGGTATCTTCAAAGCCACCGTCCTGTCATGGCGATATTAGCATTTGATTCTAGTTGAGGGGGGGGGGGGGGGTAGTATTAGTTTTAGAATTCGACGTACCCGCAAAACTTGCGCCATTCTGTGGTTATCTTGCATGTCTGGCCGTTCTCAGCCAACTGTTCCAGGCCAAGAACATCACTAAATACAAAGCCGTCTGAAATGAGGTCGAGAAGAGCCGAGCGAACTTGCGGGTTGCTCTCTTCGTTTTTCGCGCGGGCTTCAAGGGAAATTCTTGATAGGCCTCTGAAGTCGAAGAAGAGGGCCGCATTTTGTGCCCGGGACCACTCTTCAACCCGAGAAAGGTACTCAATGACCGAAGACCCAGAAGGCTGAGACGACCGTTCTGCTTCTCCTTTTTCAACATTGGTTCTCTTTGAACTTCGCTGAAATAGTTGCAGAGATTCGGCGGACTCCTTACCGGGCATGAGCCGGGGAGTGTACATTTCCCGCCGCCAGCCCGGTGTGTTGCGCCTTGCTTCTCAAGTATTGACGAGTCTTTCCCATTCTTCCTTGTTTTCATTTTGATTCCCTTTTTTGTCCAGCCATTCCTCGAAAATGCTCCTAGCTGTCTTCCGGCTCTCCGCGGTGATGACATTCTTTTAGTATCCGGATTCTGTCTCTCCCTTGATCTCCGACGGCTTCAGACCTAGGGCGAGAAAGAATCTTTTGTAGCATTGGTCGTCGGTAGTAGGAGGCTCGCCGGCAAATATTTGAACTTTCTGGAGCGCTATGAGTGCATCCATGTCAGGCCAGCGGGTGGCTCTGGAACCGTGATCAACGAGTGTAGAATTGTAGATATGAGCTGCCTGCAGGAGGTAGCCACTTTCGTTCACCGCATACAGATCATTGGCGCTGATACGCTCCACGACACTCACGAGGACATTCCCAAGGAATATGGGGTTGTGGGCAGCTGGTTTGTTCTTCGAAAGGCATGATTCCAAGACCGAAATGAAGTAGCCGATTGGATCCAAATCCCTTGAATCATAGAGCACTGTGCGGTCACGCTCTCTCATACCCTTGAGCTGACCGTGGGATAGGTACCGCTCGATATCGTCGTCGACGTGCTGTTGTAAACCATCCATGCCAAGCAGGTCAAGCACAACGCGGCCCATGAACACTTCTTCAGCATGTATCGCTGTGTTTCTGGACAACTTTCGGAGACTTGATGTGAAATAATCGATTTTTGTGACGAACTTGGGCGGTCGATTTGCTTCGGTATAGGCGCTGAGCATACATCGAAGGTCCTTGGCAAGGGAGGCCAAATCGTAGTTAGCCTCGCTGTCATACCTGGATCTAAGCCATTTTTCCATACTGATCCCGCCGGGCCGGCCCTGAGCTGCGGCAATACTGCTGTGCACCAAGAAGGCATCGATAAACAACCAGTCGTTTGTTTTCTTATCGGGCCGAGAGACGATCTTGACCATTCGGCGATACATGTCGTTGGAACGATCCCCGCACCACATTCTGCAAAATTTCTTGTACGGGTATCCTCCAAGGCTGACATGATACGCCAAGTAGCTAGCTAGGTGGTCATGGTCTCCGATAAGGGGATATTTCTGCACAAGCTCGCGGTTGATTAGGTATATGCGGTAGAAGGCTTCTTGCGTGACGACCATGGTAGTGATGAGGTCAATTTCGAGGTTCTGGTATCGCCTCCAGAGCCGCTGGATATGTTGCCGAACTTCATGCGCATCTTCCAGGAGAAAGGATATCTCCATGAGAGGGTCTTCGCCGTCTTCTGGCAAGAGGCCGACGTAGTCGGCGGAAGACTGTATTTTGGAGCTCGCAGACTCTTTCGAATCATGTGGGGTATCGCCGCGTTTTCGCCCGGAAACATCCCTCTTCTTCCTAAGTGGTAGCCCAGTTTTGCTGTCGGCCTCGTTGTCGTTGGCTTCGTTGTGGTCGGCTTCATTATTGTCGGCACTCGTTGCTGCACGTGACTTGCCCCCGAGTACAGCGAAGTAATTCCGCCCGCCGTTTTTCTCGGGCGTCTCGGCGGCTTTCTGCGGTTGTTGAACCTATCCAGCAGTCACCTCGAGGATCTTTGCCGGATTGAAGTGCTCTAAAATCGTCTCCAGCGTCTCAATGAAGAACGCGTGCGTGGAGTTGGACTCTTCACACCCGAGCCCCCGAAACCGATTGCTTCTTTGAGATACCTCCTGTGCTTCTTAGGCATCGCGCGTCCCGCCGTGAAGCAGGACGTCGTGAAGCCTACCAGATCGGGCACGGTGGGATGCTTCGTTCCGGTTTTGCTCACGAGGCCGAGCTCGGTTGCGGTGGCCACGAGCCAGCCCAGCGCCTGGGAGGTTTTGTGCTTGTACTGCTGGTAGGTGGAGGGAAATTGGTTGGTCATTTTCGAAGATGGAAATGTGAACTGCTGCAGTTATGCAGTTTTATTCGTGGGAAGATAGAGAAGAAGGGGGATCGTAGGAAAGAATGGTTGTGCGAAGAAAGAGTTGAGTGAGGTTGGGTGTGTAAACGCGGCCACGCTACCTTTTTGACATCTTCACCTAAATTGATGCTATCGGGGAAAACACGAAGAGGGGTTTGGATTCAATGACTGTACAACCTTAATTCGTTTGATGATCATATTGGACGAAGTTTCTGCGGTTCAAGCCTCAGCAATCATATTCGCCTATCAGCGTTCGTGACTCATCCCCGCCGTTCTTGAAGTTTACTGGCTTTTTTTTTTGTGCTGCCTTACGAGATAACGCGAGCTATGGCGTTGTGACTCACGCTGTATGAAGGTTATCACGCCGTAACCGTTTTCGACTAATTGGTGCTTCAGAGTACACGCCTGCATATCGACGTTCAATGTTGCCGAAACCAGTGCACTCCGACTGAGATAGATGGATCGTTTAGTGAGAAATATTGAACCTTCTTGGGGGGAATGCAAGAAATCTCTCTCGGCAGCGATGAGTCAGTCGGAGATGGATGTTGGTCCCGTTTGCGGTAATCATGCCCCTCCAACATGCGCCCCGTTGATGTGATTCACTCGGTGGACTCCGAAGCTCACCCCGGCAGCGACGAAAACATTTATGATACTAAGGAGGTTGCATATTTTGATGCTCAGAGACTATGCTGAAGTTGCGTTGACTGATCACAGGCCGCGTGTATGGATAAATGGCCTTGAGTAAAAAGAATAAGAAAACCCCCTTCAAACATTACTTGGCCGATGACCCGTCGCCCTTGGACTCTTTTTCCCGAGAAATGAAATCCACTTAATAAACTCTAGCCTCAAGAATTCCATAGACCCTTTTCTCAAGAAAGTGAAGCGACCTTGATAGACAAGCTCTGTGATTATAAAAACTACAATCGCCAGAAGAATAGCCGCACTCTCGGTTCAGCTATGTTTCCTCCTCCATCAAGACTACGCCTACCCCTGTTGACTCTTTGCCGGCGCACCATAAAGACGCTCACGATGCCTACAGTCGTAAGACCACAACCAAGCATCGTCGGTGTCAACAGAGACTCCGCAGTGAAATCGGCTAGCGACCTGCTCAGAGATGTTTCACGACAGGACTTTCTTCAAAATGGGATCTTGCACACGTCTTTCAAATCCCCGGACACGAGTGCGGGCATCGTCCCGGCAGAGAACGGTTTCTGGCAAACTATCATCCGCGCCTTTCAGCAAGACCTCCACCTGACCCTGCGGCCGGACGACGTGTGGCTCGCCATACTCGTGCAGGTCAGCTTCTTCATCGGCAACAAGAAGCGCGCCGAGGCGCTTCGACACAAGTTCGTGGCGCACGAAGGCCGCGAGCACGTCAACGTGGATGGCGGGGCCACCCTGGAGACAACCAAAATCGGGGGCGTCGTGGACGCGCTGGTCAAGGGAGTCCAGGAGAAACTCGTGGATCCCGACATCGCGACGGTCCTGCTCCCCGAGTTTAGCACGACCACCAAGGATGACCGAGCAACCGCCGCTATCGCATTTCTGGGCGCCATGAAGAACTATTTCACCTACGAGTTCAATACGGGCTGCGGATTCCCCTCTGTCACGTTGCTGGGCACGCGGGATGATTGGGCCAAGATGCAAGACGGCCTGGACTTCTTGGCGACGCTCGGCGACGAAACCATCGAGTGGGTCGCCTGCTTGTCCAAGGTGTTGGAGTACATGGTGGCCAGCTTCGACAGGCCGGACGACGAAGACGTGAAGGACTTCTGGATGCGTGCCGTCCACTACGGAAGGAGAATGTCCGGCGAGCCTCGTAAATTGTCTGGTTGGCTGACCGCCTTCTCGTGGTGGGGTCCGGTCGGTGATCGCCTAGAGTCCTTCAAATGCGCAAGCATCAGCCAAGAGTATTTGACGCTGGACGGGGTCGAGTTCCCCGTCATTAAGGCTAGCAAGATCCCGATGTCCATAACTAGGTGCCGGGTGATTATTGACGCCAAAGAGAAGGGGATGAGATTCGACGCCGAGTTTCTGGCTGGTATTCCGGGCTTCCAAGTCCAAGATGCCTCTGGGACGGCGGTGCGACCTGTCTCGGGTTGGTGGTTGTTGACGCCTCGTCGCAACCTCTCTGGTCTCAATAACTCTGAAAGCAGAAGCAGAAGTGAAAGAGAAACAGTGTCACAAGAGGCTCCACCACCAAGCCCATCAACTACTCTAGGTCACGTGCTTAGCACGTAATCTAGCACCTCTCATAGGTATTTCTAGCAGCTTTTCCTGGCTATCTCTTTTGTAGACTTCAAGACATTTCATCTCATGCTCCCTACCGCTTGCTGTGTGTTCTGCCTGGTGACAAACAGATGTAGGCAGAGCAGGGTACATATTCTCACATGAAAACCATAAGTGCTCCTGTGAAAGGCTGAGTCTGTGTTTATCCAACGTACCCGATCCCAGCCGGACCTCCCGGTTTCTTTTGTGGGGCAGCGGTCCGGGTGCGACCGGGAGCACGGACCTAGACGGGGCCGGAGCTACTATGCAGGAGAGGAGAGATGGCGGACTTCCGCCGGTTCATAGGTAAAGCCCAATGCTGACCCAGACGTTCGCCGAAGATATAAAGCGTGCGCAACATCCCCGGTTGGTGACATGGTGGTGATGTTAGTTGAGCTGATTCCGGCCCCCCTGCTCTTCTCAAAGTGACTGGCCCACATTAGCTGCAATGCTCTCTGGTCACTTGCCGGGGCTGTGTATCCCACCAGGCTTCGGCGTAACCGCGCAAACCTGCGACCTCCAGCCTGATCCCGCGCGGCGATGCGACGAGAGAAATGTGAGCCCATTACGACGATAGACGGACGGGACCTGTCTCAGACGTCAGTACCTGTCACTCGGCACCCTGGTCAACTGGCCTAACGATCTCTAGGGCACCGACGATGTGACGATAGGCCGGGATCCGCAGCCGGACGAACCCCCCCACGACCGATAGAAACATACGGAACATGCCAGCACCGGAAGAGTTCACGGTGGGATGGATCTGCGCCCTGAGCAACGAATACGTCGCCGCGCGGGCCTTCCTCGATGAGACCTACGAAGACCAGGGCGACAGGGCTCCAGGGGACGACAATGACTATACGCTGGGGAGAATCAAAGGCCACAACGTCGTCGTCGCCGTGATGCCGGACGGCGATTACAGCACCGCGTCCGCCGCCGGCGTGGCCAGAGACATGTGCCGGACGTTCGTCAACCTGCAGATACACCTCATGGTGGGCATCGGCGGCGGCGCTCCCAGCAAGAGGCACGACGTCCGCCTGGGGGACATCGTCGTCAGCACTCCTCGCGACGGCAAGGGCGGGGTTTTCCAGTACGACTTTGGGAAGACTATACAAGACCGGGCGTTCCAGCCGACGGGCTTCCTGAACCAGCCGCCCAGGGTGGTGCGAGCTGCCGTAAACGGGCTGAAGGCCGAGTACGAGAGCGACGGGCACCAGCTGGAAGCGGCCGTCGAAGGCGTCTTGGATAAGAAGAGCAGATTGAAAAGGAACTACAAGAGGCCCGAACCGAGTTCCGATAGGCTCTACCGGAGCGACTTCATACACCAGGACGACGAGGCCTCTTGCTCGGAAGCCTGCGGCGACGATCCGTCAAACCTCGTCCGACAATCTGAGCGGGACGCGGACGACAACTTGGTGATTCACTACGACCTCATTGCGTCGGCGAACCAGCTCATGAAAGACGCCGTCATCAGGGATGAGCTGGCTCGTAGTATGGGCGTCATGTGTTTCGAGATGGAGGCCGCGGGGCTGATGAACAACTTCCCCTGTCTCGTCATTCGCGGCATCTGCGACTATGCTGACACGCACAAAAACAAGGCACGGCAGGGCTATACCGCGATGGTTGCGGCGGCGTACGCAAAAGATCTCCTGTGCCGGATCAAGCCTGTCAAAGTCGAGGTCGACAGCAAGTGTTAGTTTAACAGTACCAAACCCTATGTAATACTCAATAGCACTGACACGTGGTCCTTGCAGTTCTTGACGCCTTAAATGAGACTGGGGCCACAGTCAGAGAAATACAGTCCCAACTAGCCGATGACGAAGACCTCAGGATACTGGAATGGCTCACGCCCGTCGACTACAGCCTTCAGCAGAGCGAGAGTCTACGCAAGCGGCAGGAAGGAACATGCAACTCTCATCTCGCCTCACCCCGGTATCAAGACTGGCTCTCGACAAGCGGTCAGAAGCTCTTCTGCCACGGGATGCCCGGGGCAGGAAAGAATATATTCGCCTCCACCGTCATCTAGGACCTGCTCGAGAGATTCCAAAGCGACCCCGAGACCGGGGTGGCTTATCTCTACTGCAGCTATCGACGAGACGGAGACCAGACTTTGGAGGGACTGGTCGTAAATCTGCTGAAGCAGCTGGTACAGCACCATCGACACCTCCCGCCTTTGATAAAAGAGCTGCATACCAAGCATAAGAACTCCTGCCGGTGTGGAAGACGACCCCAGCTAGCAGCCTCCCCAGGGAGGCAGGTCTACCCACGGGCAAGGTAGCTCTCGAGGCAGCCCGCCTACGCTTTGCAGTAAGACTGCAGAGAA
>WIGN01000676.1:0-10360 GCA_014235955.1 Colletotrichum sojae
GCGCGTATGCTTTCCTGGTAAAGCTACATCGATCTTCTTCGAATATGCTCCTACGTTGTCGGGTAAAGCTCCGTACGTCTGCAGCACGGTCTGTAGAGCGATTCTAAGTGCCGTCGAGTAGGCTCTGGTGGCTTTCTTCTGCGGCGTCTTGCTTGGCCTCGTGCTTTCCTTTGCTGATGCTTTAGCTGCTTTTAACAGGTCTGATTCTACCGCTGATGGAAGCCAGTAGAGTGTCACTCTGTTGCCTCTTCTCTGAAGAGCTTGCACGGCGGCATACAGTTGGCGGATCTCTCGTTGGCCTGACTGCTGCCGCGGGTTGCGGATCGCCAACACTGCCGCCTTGTTGCGGGTAAACACATGGACGGCTCGGTATTCAAGCCTCTCTGGTAGAGACTTCACCGCTTCTGCTAGTGCCGCCAGCTCCGCTACATACGGGTTCTGCTCTGTTCTCAGTCCGAGTGTGCGCGAGGCCCTCATAACGCTGCCACCCCCTCTGAATGATACAGGCAGCGTTGTAGCTGTTCCATAGCCCACCACACCGTTTCTTGCTGAGCTCCCCGTCGCTATCCTCACTGCCCATCCCGATTGGATTCGAGGTGTATAGATACATAGGCTCTCAGCACGTGGTTCTGTCTTTGGCGACGCCTGTTTTGGCTTTGTTGTGGCATGTCTGTCTTCTTTACCCCCCTCTCCCCCTCTCTCGGGCAACTGAAACCATGTTCAAACGAGATGTATTTTCCGCCGCGTCAAGGTCTCTGGCGCTTGAAGCTCCCACGGTCTATTTCGAATGGATCAAAAGAGCAAGAGGACAAAAGTAAGTCAATTCAACCATGGAGCTAATCTCGACTCCAGCAAAGCCTGTCCACATGGCGTAGATATTCTCATCTGAGAGCCTTGAAGGCCCATAGAGCTCGACCGGTATATACAAAAACAGAGTCATTCCCCCATCTTCTCAGTCGCAACACTATGCACATACCAAGCAACATCTGCGCCGTCTCCTACTTATCGTCTGAGGGTGAGCACGCCAGGTCTGTACGGCAACAGGCCATAATCGCCGCTGGAGCCTGGGGCGCGCCCCTGGTACAGCAACTGCAAATTGCACGCATCGACGGTCATGGTCTGGTCCGGGTCGCTGCGGACCAGGTCGCCGTGGCTGATGTCGTTCGTCCAGGTGGCGCCGCTGTTGGCCTTGCCGGCGAACGGGTTGCTCTCGGTCGCGGCCTGCGGCGTCCACGCTCCGCCGAGGTTGGTGGCCGTGAAGGAGCGGAAATATCTCCCGTTCGCGCCGATCGCTTCCACAATCATGAGGTACTTGTTCATGCCCTTGACGGTGTAGACCTGGACGGCCTCGAACAGGTTGTTGGTCGTGTCGCTGAGGACCACCTGCGAGGACGAGCCGAAATTCTCGGGGAAGTTGCCGATGGGCATGCTGGCGCGGTAGATCTTGCCGTTGTCGCCGGCGAAGAAGAGGTACATGTTGCTGCTGTCGCCGATGAGCGTCTGGTCGATGGGACCCGTGCTGGACCCGGAGATGGTGCCGGAGAAGAGGGGCTGGGCTGCAGACCACCCATTGGCGATGGTCGGGTTACTGGAGGTCTTGTACGAGAAGGCGGTCGGGCCCCACTGGTAGGCGAGAATCCAGATATTCTTGGGCCGGAAGAAGAAGAGCGTCGGCGCGACGACAGACTGGGTCATGGTATTCTGGCTCGCGGAGGCCATCTGGGACCAGTCGGAGAAGAGGCCGAAGTTCATCGATCCCCAGGTCGAGCCAGTGTCGTGAGTCGTTGCGTAAACAAGATGTTGGCCGTTGTAGGGGACGACGGTAAAGTCTTTGAGAGAGACCCATCCCGACTTGGGATTAGCCAGGGAGCCGGTGGATGTCCAGGTGTACCGAGATGGGAGGTCGCACTGCGCTTCGCCCCCTGTCGCGGAGGCCAGCAACAGAAGGGCCGCCGAGACTAGGTTGGAGTTCATAAGGAATCTCATGGTTGCGATTGCACAAAAGTAACTTAATCAAGATTAGACGAGAGCGAGCTGAATGATTGTAAACTTGTGATGAAAACGAATCGCATGCTGGAAAACAACGCCTTTTTAAATGTCGCAAATGTAGCTCTAAAGAGTCTCTACGGCTACATGGCTCAAGATTAGGTTCATGCGACGGCAAGCGGCAGTTAGTTCGTTCAAGAGTTAAATCAATATGAGACGAACTCCTGATTCGAGGACTTAAATGAGATGACAGAACGTAAAGAGCATCTGCCGATAGCCGATCCCACCTCGGGGACTTATTCTAGCCGTCGCTAAAGTCTCTTGCTCGGGATAGGGCCGGTAGTCGACCTCGTATTGTACGAGCACCTCGGGAACTACGACGGGGCGGATCTCTAGTCTCCGGGACCCGTTCGGGAAATTTTCACGGGCCTTGACCGGGGCATCTACCCTGACCGCCGGCCATCGGTTGCCGACATGCGCTCCAATTACTTCGTTGCCCTTTGCGGCACGACTCTTGTTGACATTCAATCAAGCGCGCCAAAGATCTTCCTACGGGTAAACATGATTGCGACGAGAGTATACAACTACGGAAGGAAGTATCGCAGAGTCGATTTGGAAAGCCAATACGGAGGACTAAGAAATGTCAGAGCGGGGGTTATGCCTGCGTCAGCGTAATCGTATTACCAGTCAAACTGAAAAGAGCTGCAAAGTACAGACGAACTGGGACGATGAACTCAGTAGCACCAGCCTCTGAAGGGCTTTTTTCTGCCCACTTGAGAAGAAACAATCAGGCACTTTATCCGGAACCGCGGCTCCACGAGGTATACTAAAATAGCTCCTGAATCACGGATCACGGCATCATAACGTGTGTGAAGATTGTTGCTACGCGAAGTCGTACCCACCAATAGACTCTGGCCCTTTTCCATCGGTCGCTAGAAGGTAAGTGGACGGCTTATGAGATGCCGTGGGTTGTGTCGGATTTCATACGTACCCGTATCAGTCCCAGCATGTTAGACGGCACATATCCTGCCACCCAGCCGCGGCTAAGCTTCAAACAAAACCACCCACTCTTGGGACAACAGTGCTTGATTTCTGGTCATTGCGCTGATGTCTTCTTCCTTCTAGGGCTTCATTCCCAAATGTCTCTCGGCTTTCGTTTTGGACAACAGCCGCTTCTTCGCAGCTACCCAGTTCAATGTCTCTGGCTTGTGTTTCTCCGTTTCACTTTCCAGTTCTCGTAAGGCATCGTCGTAGTTAGACTCGGTGGAAAGGGTTCTGCCGCCCGCGGCCGCTGTCAATTGTTTCGCCTCTCTGTATGCATACAATGGGCCGAGCTTTGCGCTGCCCGACAAACAGCACCTGCGACAAAGCTGCGTTTTCTTTCAGTATCTAAACTTTTTTCTCCATTGTTATCTCTTATGCTCTCATGATCGCCAAAGACTGGCTTCTACTCTGGTCAATCGGTGCCAAGTAGTCTCGGCGCTCTGCCGCCAGCTTTTGGTCCCGTCCCAACCAACGCTGTTGCTAATCATCAAAGCAACCGCGGTAACCTCGTGTTTATATGCGTTGTGCATAGACATATTATACCACGCATATTCGTCTGTCGAATGCACCCGGACTCCGAGCAGATGGCATCTGGGGAGAAGGCACTCGCAATCATACTCCTTACCGCCGTCAGCATCACTCCTCAACCGCCTGCTCATCTCCACCTGCTCCTTCCTCACACTCCTTCCTCTCCTTCATGACCTGCCGGCCAAGTTTGTTCTGTAAGTCCCGGGCACAGTTAAGGCTCTTATTCCCGAGTTTGAGCTTTTTAAGGCGAAACTGGTCAGCATTTTGCGACAACCGGAAGTGGAAAGCTGCGTGTGACTTACCTTACGCTCACCAACCGGACCAGCTACAAGCCTGTCTATCCAGTCACCGCGCAATGCAGAGTGCAGCGTCACCTTATGGTGCTGTGGAGTTGGCGGTCAGTCTTTGAGCTCTTTAAATGCCAGCTGGTCTCGAAAGAACTTACACGCTTATTGTAGCACATCTGCTCCCACCGATCCGCGAAGGTTTCATAGTGTTCCCAGGACGGGGAACCTTCGCCGCTCCACTGGAGCCGCAGCTCCCAACCTCTTTGGCACTGCTCGGCCGATCGCTAGAACTCCGTTAGCAAAATGAACCTTATCTGAGTTATCCAGACATACCAGGAGCTTCTAGCTCAAGATCTCGACCTCAACGTTCGTTAGCTTACACCTAGCTGCCGCTCGCAGGATATCCATTGGAGTGCTGTCCGGATTGGCATAAACCGCATCGGTCGCGTTCAGGCCCTTGAACTTCTCCGGCTTGTCATCACCCCTTTTTCGCTTCAGAGTCTGCTTTGGCTTCGTTGCGCCATTCACGTCTGCGGACTTCTTCGCTTCAAGCTTGGCGAGCTTCTGGAGCGCCTCCTCACGTTCTTGGAACTTTGTGGTGTTCATTATGGCCTCGTAGATTTGCCTGACGTACATCCGGCGCATCTCCTCCGTACTAGGCCAAGTAGGGTCTGCTTCGGCAGGGGGTACGTTGCGACGTATATGATGCTCGTAAGCTCTGGCCAGCTCTACTGCCTCGGCCGAGCCTTTGATGATGCCTCGGTATTCGAGGCTCAAGGGCCTCTCAAGCTCAGCTTTGAGAAGGGCGTTCTGGTGAGCGTCGCAGCGATCGGGCTTCGCAGATTTGCGTGCCTTCTGCTTCTTTTTGGGCGGAGCCAGGTCTTCTTCAAGGGCCCGGGGTTCCTCCGAAGAATCTCCAAGGAATTGTCGCTGCTCGTCGGGGATCCGAGCTGGTCCAGCCTTCTTGGCGTCCGTGGTGGTCTCCACTTCGGGCAAGTCTTGGACGATAATCGTCTTCTGGATGTCCAAGATCTCGGCGATTCGTCTATCCGCTTGTTCGATACTCATACCATGGAACCACTTGACGAATTTCGTAGCAATTCGAGTGCTTTCATCTCGCTCAAGATCGTTCTTCAACAAGATCTGGTAGAACATGATGGGCGGAAAAATCCTCAGATCCCCATCCTCACGGTAGGGCAAGACTTGGTCTGCAAATAAGAACTAGTCAGCCTGAACATCTCATTAGCGGGTTCCGGCGGGAAGCCTTACCACACACAGTCCGCAGAATACGTTTCTTGACATCAATTGCTGCGAAGTCGGTGAAAAGAATTGCGTACTCCTCTAGTAAGAGGACGTCGTCGGCATCGACTTGGATACCTTCCGAAGAGTGAGGCTGGGTCTGATCAACTGAACCGATACCCTGCTGAAGACACGCTACGTCTCCAGGCAAAGCCCAATCCGGCAGATGAAGAAATTGATGGTTGTCCACATGGGGAGCCCCGATCTGAGCCGTGTCTAGGTGAGGGTGTGTATATGTTCTGCGTTCAAATTGATCAGCAAAATCCGCACCGGAACGAATGACAACTGCAGTAAAGTTCTTACCCGTGACTCAAGTTCATCTGAAAGGCATCGTGTTCCTCTTGGCTGGCAACCGCAGCAGTATAAGCTCTACTTTCGCTTGGAATTACCGTGTCGGAAGATTGACCATACCCGTCGAAAGGGTAGTCAAAAAAAGAAGGAATATCTCCTGCCATCGTGGATGGCGCCGTCGATGATCTCCGTCTGGTCTCTATAGTCTGTAGGGTATTGGGAGACGGATAATCACAAAGTCTAGATGAAAGACGACAATTTTGATGGCTTGTTTGATGACAAGATGATATGCGATGTCTGGTGTGGATGTTGTAGGGTGAAAGTGAGTTGCTGGGTAGGTAGGTAGGGGAGAAGACATGAAGGTTTGTTGACTACCAAAAGTGGGTCTTGGCGCGCGCGCGCGCGACACCACCACCCCGACCTAAAGGGAAGACACGTGACTATAGGGAAGAGCAGCTACAAGCTCTCCTGGTTATTCAATATATGGGGGCGAGCATTTGAGCTCGGCCTTGAAGTAGGTTTTGTTGTCCAATTGTGCAGCATTTACGGAGATCGTGGTCTGTCTGACGATCCCCTATACGATGAAGCATGTCGTCTGTTCCTAATACAAAGAACGAGGCTTGCGGCTAAACAGTAACACCTGTCCAAAGATCATTGGACAAGCCATGAAGAGTTCAGGTATCTCATCGAAATATATACGATGAGTTTCAATGTTATTTATGGAAGAAAGAATCTTTGTCGGTCCGTGCCGAAACAAGGTCGGTTCCGAGATGACAACGCCTTATCTAGAACACAGCCAGCGACACAAGACCAGCTGTCACCAATACCAAGAATATTTCTCGGTCTGGCATCACAGCCTCCGAGGTAGACTTAAATTCGAGCTCTTCGGGTTCGCGACTCCCGTCCGTGACGTTGTTCGGCGCCATGCAGAGAACCTCCGCGTGCGTTCCCTCCGAATCTCGCGTAGTGATGAACCGACTGGCGGACGCGAAGATCATATATCTCGAACGACTCCAAGTTGCTGTCTGCTGGCAATACTATGCCCCCGAGCTGCGTGTCGTATGACCGGTAGCCCTCGGGAAGGTTGATGTGCGGTAGCTCGTCGAGCGTGCACGAGGCATCGGAGAAGTTCATGGCTGTTCCCATCAGTAAACATCTAGAACAACGGGGAAAATAGGAAACATAAAACGAGGGCAGCTGGGGAGATGGCCCAACGTACAGCGACCGAACGTGTAGCGTCCGGCAGCTACACTGAATCCACACTCGTCTTCAATGCCCGTTATATTCGGACAGTTGCCGTCTGTCGGTCCTTCGACCCTCCGAAGCAGCTCGATGCAGTCGTTGCTCAGCACTCCCTTGCACGACTCAGAAGCGTCGCTGCCGGGCTCGGCCTCGGACGTCTTGTTCAGACCTCGCGTGGTGTACATGCATGTCTCCGTCTCGTTGCCGCGGGTGCTGCCGATGAACCACTCGGGTACGCTAATGTAGGACTCTAAAAACGGAGCGGTTGGAAAGCCGTTCCACTCGACGAATTCTTGACGGGTGTCATGCAGGAGGTACGAGAGATACCATCCGTCCTGGTCGCCAATATCGAATGGCATGCTGCCGGTTAAGTTGAAATCGATCGTGCGGTCGTAGCCTATGAGCTGGATCCCCCGTGAGCATTGCCCGTAGGAAGAGCTACCAGAGGACTGCGCCGCTGCCGGAAAGACTGCTTGGCTCACGGCCCAAGCAGCGAAGAGCAGTTTTGTAACGTGCGGCATGATGGATATCGGTGGGTCGGTTCTTGTTGTGCATCAACTGAGAAGAGAGCAATGCTGCTGGGTCCAGTTAGTGTTCAAAATCAATATAGAGATGGTTTATAAACGGCGAATCCCTCGGTCTCTGTCTGTTGTACGCCCGACAAGCATTGTGCCGTATGCCAAGGGCGAATGAACACTCGGCGTGGTGAGCAAGAGAGCTTGCCAGACAACCAGCGGTTGCCGCTGGCGGCAGTGAAGGTGCGACATTGAACGAAGAAGTTATACGGAAAACAAGATCTCTTTGGTTGAGATGGGGTCAATCTGGCTCGATTTTGGCGAAGTTGCATGTTTGGAACAGGTGCGTGTGCCGGGTCCCTTCTCGGCAATGCCGCCTCCAACAGCTCCCACTCAAACGGGGCGACCGGCCAAGCCGCGATGACGTTTCTTGGCCCCCGAACCAACAATTACGATCAACGGTCCGTGTTCGGCCCCATCTCGACCGGTAGTCCGGCCCCAACAGCCCGGAACACGGGCACGGAGCAATGAGGTCATCAATCGTACTCGAGAAAAGAGCGTCCCAGTGATGTAAAGTGAACAAAGTGGAAATGCAAGGGGTAGAAGAATGCGTTACTGTCTTTGTATCTTCAGAAGCTCCAGGCACGTGTCGAACCAAGGAGGCTCAACCGACTTGCCGTGCGGCAATACGGCTAATCCAACAAAATGTGGATGCCAATGAAGCTCCCAACCGGATGAATAATACTGGCCTTTGGAAGCCTGCCCTTGTGCCTGTTCGTGATCATACGGATTGCTCCTGTGGGCAATCTCTACTCGTGAAATATCCTTCCCACACTCATCCTTCCAAGAATGGCTCAGACCCCATTCTGGCAGCCCTCTTGTATTTTCCTGGCCCCAGCCTTGAGCTGAGCACCCTTTCGGGCGTTGATTATGTCGTTGTCGAGCTTGTTCTGTCATCAATCGGTCCGTCATGCGCACAAGAGGTATTGTGTTCTCGACGTACCTTCCTCTCTCTCATAGGAGCGCCGGCCAGCTTCGCGACCCAGTCAGCCCGGGTGACCGAATGTAGCATCATCTTACAATCCTAGGAGAACAAAGGGTGTCAGCTCTGTACCACTTCTATTGTTCGGTCACAACGCGTTGATTTCACTCACGAACATGTTCTCACGAATGGTCCTCCACCGGTCCTCAAATTTTTCATACACGTCCCACTGCGAGTTCGTCCGCTCTCCCGCCCACAGCGCCCGCATAGTATGACCTTGCTAGCACGCCATTGCGGCTTCTTGTGTAATCATATGATCAGCAGCTGCGTTTCCTAGCCCACGGGCTTTGAAGTCTTACCAGGATCTTCCAGGAGACCAGCTCCACTCCCAACTTGCTCATCTTGTAATGGAGCACCGCCTTCAAACGATCAACGGCAGTCTTGCCATCGTCAGCGAGAACCCGCTCGCTAGCGCTGGGAGCTTTGCCGCGCGATGCAGTATTGTAGGAGGCGGCCTTGGCCTTGGCCTTGCGGGCTTCGTGGAAGTTCGCGGTGTTGGTAATCGCGTCGAACAAGAGCTTCACATACTCCCGCTTCTTGCCGTCGTCCTTCGGCCAGGATGGGTCTTCCTCAACAGCGAGGCCAGCTCGCTGCCTGGCGTGTCTGAGGTAGGCGTCGTTCACCTTCCGTAAACTGCTCGTCGCGGACTAGTCCGTCGTAGCGATATTGGTCCGGGGCTTTGAGCTCGACAGATAGAAGAAGCGAGTCGTCGTCGCTTTCAGCTTTCCACGGAACGGCATCAAGCTTTCTCTTCTTCATCGGAGGTTGGTTTGTTTCAGGCACACTCTCGCGGACTTCAGCTTCGCCGATTGGAGAGAATTCTGACAGTTTAGACAGGTCGGGGAAGTCGGGCAATACAGGCAAGCTGGGATCGTCAGGGAAATTGAGGAAGTCAGGGAGATTGGGGAAGTCGGGGACGTCGAAAGCATTCTAGGCCTCGAGTGCTCCTCCGAGGAGTAAATCCCCTTCCTGGGCTCCGATCGCGTTGTCAGTATTAATTTTCACCAGTTCGCTCATGTTCGAGCCGTCTGGGGAAGACAAAGGTTCGGTCTGCGCTTGCATGGCTCTCAGATGGTTCCAAGCTTCATCCGCCTCCTCGGCGGCAAGACCGGAGATGAAGTGGTGGAATCGAGCTACGAGATTCTTGACACGATCGTAGTCGTCGTCGTTGTACAAGAGATTCAGGTAGAAGTCCACCGGGGGAAATGCCCTGCCATGGTCCCAAAACCTATACTTTTCGACGATGTTCATCGCTCGTCAGCCGCTTGTACTCTTATCTTTCCTGATGCCATTCCTTACCGAAGACAGCACGAAAGATCCATTTCTTTGTCTCGACTGGGACCTTCTTATCCTCTAGTGTCTGCAAGTCTGACTCGAAACTGATGCCCGTGACATTCGGATGCGTTTCGATTGCCTGCCCGTTGATGTCGGGGCCGATGGAAAGAGAGCTAGACATGGAGGCGAATGGCGACGAAGAACCGTCTGCCTCAAAGCAGACGTCTTCTATGTCGATATTCGGCCACAACGGCGTGCTGGTATCCCAGGCGTCCGTTGCGCCGAACGGCCCCAGCGGCCACAGCGGCAATACGTCCATGTCTTGATACAACCTGGAACATGTAGTAGGAGGAGATGCGGGTATGAAGACACCAGAGTATAGATAAGTGTGTTGATTAATGAAAATAACTTCGGTCAACTGCTGGCCGGCAACGAGGTCTTTGTACTGAGCAGAGTAATTGCAAGACACCTCACCCCTGAGTGTTCTTGTCAGTTTTTCATCTCGTTAATATCCGCATGGTTCATAGATCTCTCACTCTTGGGGACTGAACAAGAAACATCGATAATTGAGAAGTCGACGGAAGGGTTCGCAGCCCTAAAGTAGTCAAGACCGTCCCGGGGAAGATTGAGTGAGCAAACTAAAGCAGGAAGGCATCAGCTGAGGGAATCGCACGATATATATGTACAACCCCAAAAATAGGCCTTCTGTTTACTAGTGATGAGATCTTGTGTACCATACATATAGTGACTGGACGGTCTTTAGACCTTAGCGTATGTTTGTTTGTTTGTTTATTGTTTAACGCCGTGGCGGCAAGGGCGCAGCCGCCCTTGCGGCAGACCTCCCGAGGGGT
>WIGN01000677.1:0-10333 GCA_014235955.1 Colletotrichum sojae
GTACCATTGCGCCATATGCAAAAGAGAGGTTCCCCTCATGCATTTAGGCATTGTTGGTATACATATATTTCTGTCAGTATCCTTGATTAGTTGTCCCCGCACTCACTGAGAGACGGCTCCGACCAACCAATATGTTTGGCCAGGGAATTGTCAGTCTTCATTATCAACTAATTATTACAGTAAGGGCACTCCAGGATTTCGCCATTGATTCTCGAAACGATTTCGGGTCGCGGCAGCAGTAGCCATCCAACATCTGGGCAACCGGCAACTGGTATGGACCCTGGCTCGATCACCACGAGCCTCACGAACAAGCTCCCCTTTGTTTCTACGACCCCGAGATACACCCGCCCCCGCATAACGTTGCATTCCGCCTCTAGATAAAGCGCGGAATCTGTCAAGAAACTCAGGGGTAGTGGGTTCTGTCAAATGACAGTTAAGACTGCCCTGCGGGGTCGCACTCAGTGAAACGACTCGAACCCTTCCCGAGCATTGCGTGCGGTGTTGTTAGGATATGCCACGGTCTGATATCAGCAGGGATGAGTAACGGCAAATTATTTTTGGCTGCAAAACAAGCTTTCTTTGGTCCACCATACGTTCATCATCCCTAGCCAGCTGAGGTGTGAAACATTCGTCCAAAGCGATTAGTTGCCGCTCAGCTCAGCTTCCGCTCATCAATGTGTGACAGGGGCGACTTGAAGTATAGCCGCATGTAAGTACCGCCTGCCCCTCTGCCGAGTTGACGATATTCAAGTTCAGTCTCAACTTTCTCCTATCGTGCGATCCCTTTTTCAAACCAGACTGGACAGCAGCAGGCCTGCCACGAAGTCTTGCGATCGGGAACGAAGTTGCTACGGTAAAAAACAGCAATTCAACCGCCAGACCATCTACTCAAATACTTGTCATAATGTCTGTGGTTATCAGAAAGGTTTGCTCTGCGCTGCGAGACTTGCATGTCACCATGGCCATTCATAAGATACTGATAGCCATCCACAGTTCACCCCCAAGGACGAGACGCCTCTGGTCAAACACCTGGGTAGACGGGAAGACAAGGAAAACGACAATGACAGCGACGAAAAGGATGACGATTGCGATGATGACGACGACGAGAAGAAATGCAAAACCAGAACCGCAACTAAGAGCGTAACGCCCTCAACACCTCTGACCCCCCCAGCCACGCAACCTTCAGCAGCTCCTGCGAGACCTTGCAACAACCCTCCCAGTATTCCAGCCCCGATTCCAACTTCTCAACCACCTCCGACGTCGCCGGCTGCACCGAATTCGCAACCGCCACCCCCATCAGCACCGTCAACGCTAGCAACATCAAAGTCGGTACCTACTCCGCCACTGGTCCCCTCGAGCCCCCCGGTGGTGAGCGTAAGCCCGAGTCCATCGAGCGTGCCGCTGGCCGCATCATCAACAGTTCCCCTGGAGACAAGCATTGTCCCTCTACCGACAGATCAGACTTTGACATTTGTGCCGCCAGTCTCGTCAGCAGCGGCAGCTCCCGCGTCAGGTACGACGACGACGACGACGCCGCCTCCCACGCAAGCTAGCACAAGCTCAAGCAATGCCGGCCGGACCGTTGGGATCGTCTTCCTCATCCTCGGTGAGTAAGCCCCTACGATTGTTACGTGGCGAGGTCTGCTTACTGATCACAAACCACAGCATTTTTCGCCATCTTCGCGGCAATCTTTCTCTTTCGGAGTTGGCTAGCGAGGCGTAAACGCAGGACAGCCGAGAAGGCAAAAGCCGTTGCGGAGCCCGATTCGCCGCCGCCTCGGCCCAGGCCGACTCGGGATCAGCCTCCGCTGACTTCAAACCCACCCATGGTTTCCCTCCCGCCCCCGCCACCAACCCAACGTTCCGGTCAGGCCCCCGCGCAATCATCATTTACCCCCAGCTCATCCATCTACAGCGACCCAGCAGTCCTAGGCCCCCAGGGTGAACATAGAGTGGCCATAGCCCGTTCCCAGGCGGAGTCAAGCCGAAGGCAGACGTCCCAAGCCCCTGCACCGCAACCCCCTTCCGCGGAAGAGAAGCCGCAGATCAACTATGCCATCCGCACGTTCTTTCAGTCTGCCATTGATCGGAGAGAGAGGAATGCAGAGCTGGCCCAGGCCCGGGTCGAGAGCTGGCCTCCTCCTCCCTACATTGGCAAGAAGGAACCGGGGGCAGGTAGCTGGAGGGGGGTTGCTTTGAAACCGGCGAAACAAACTGAGCCACTGCTATCTCCCAACTCGATTCCAGGACAGAGAAGCTACTCGAGCACGTCACATGAGTCTTTGATCCTCCCATGGCGGAGCTCCGTCGAATCGGATGTGTCTAGTCTTTCTAGCGGTTGGGGAGACGGTCCGCCCATTCCAACCCCTGTTCTGATCACTCAAAAGCCACTTATGGACCGTAAAATTATGGTTTCATCAACCAGGGGAAGCGAAATCGCGCAAGTGCGGGAGGTTCCCAGAGAGATGGTATGAGTCGAAGGCATCGACACCACAGTCCTTTATCAACACAAACAGGACAATGCCAACAGAACGAAAAAGAGACGTGAAACTTTTCTTGCAACAATTATTTTCAAACTTGTGCCTTAGGACGGTGTACTTAGAATAAGATTCGTATCGTGGTTAAGCACTTTAGGAGGGAGAGAGTCCAACCATCCCAGATCCACCTGGCAACAGTTTTCACAATGACTTCAACTTCTTCTACTTTCTTGCTCCAACTTTTAATGAGCTAATAGAACTTTCTTCATTAGTATCCAAACTGAGTGGTCGGAATGATTTTAGCCTGAGATTCGAATTTCTTCAGTTTCGACAAAGTAGTCAGTTTTAGAGACGTTGAACTAAACTGTCTTGGCGGAGCATGCATTTCTGCAGTGTGAAGTCTTTCGGACACGTGGCTTCGCAGGAGAAAGTCGCTCCCCGTGAGCCCGCAGCTGAGAGATTCTCTTGGGCGACGCATTTCAATTGAGAAGTTGCCCGGGACCAAGAGACCGCCAAGGACTCCAAGACCCCAAGACAAACTGCTGTTGGTTAGACAACGCGTCAACGGTAACTCTCCTCCCGCCCCGCGCCGTATCAGTACCCCAGCTGCTGACGTTGCAGTGCGTATGCCAAGGGGTGGGGGAACCGACCCTGGGCAGACCAACTGATGATAACTTGAATAAGACGTGCCCCCCAAGGCTCATATCCCAAGCCGAAGGAGAGAGAGCTGATGAATCGGCCAGGGTTCCGGGCGACCGTACAACCTGAGCCTCTTGGCCCCAAGGTTCGGCCACCCCGTCAATCCAATTACCACCCGCTGTGGCTGCGTGGGCCTATGTTTGCGGCTTGATGTCTTGATAGCTTCTGGAAGGTCGTTATCTCGGACAAGACCCCCAAGACACTTGGCCAGCATGACCGCGTGCCCCAAATGGCCTGGTCTTACCAACTTGCCTAGCTGGGGCAGTATAGTTCAATCGCTCGCTGGGGCACCGTTTCTGACCGGAGTTTTCGCCGTGACCCGTCATCCCTTGCCTCGGTCCCAGCCTGCATGTTTGCGTCTATTTAACAATGTGCCCGGCCCAATGTGATATTGGATCTAGGTTTCCCTACTAGAGTGTCCCATTTTTCTCAAGCTTTGTTCTGCGGACGTCATATCGCATCGCCAAGGCTCGAAGCTCGACCTATCACCCCAAGTTTATCACGTCTGTCCCTACCATACTCCCGACGATCCTTAGCACTGAGAAACACGAATATTCCAGCAAATATCTCATGCTACTCGGGCTGGATCCTCTGGAACATCCACGAAACCAGCCATCGCCGCCATGGTCAATATCGGACGGAAAATCTACAATCTCCTGGCCCCCTCCGCCGACAAAGGTGACGATGGGCGAGACGTGTGGGGCTCGCGTCTCTCCTTCATCTTCGCGGCGATGGGAGGAGCAGTTGGACTTGGGAACCTCCTTCGTTTCCCCTCAATCGTTTACAACAACCACGGCCTCCAGTTCTTCATCCCTTACCTCATCTCGCTACTTTGTCTCGCCATACCGACGCTCCTCCTCGAAATCTCGATCGGACAGGCATACCGCGGTGGCTGCGTCCTGGCTTGGCACCATGCACACAAGCGCGCGAAGGGGGTCGGGTTTGGAATCGTCTATATCGGTTACGCCATCGTCATCTACTACGTTCCCATTATTGCCTGGATCATGTCTTATTTCCGCCACTCTTTTATAAGTCCTCTGCCATGGACTGGGCGGAACGAAGACTTCTTCTACGGGGATGTGCTCCAGAACGTGGACCCCATTGAAGGAAGCTTTACGGAAGATGAGACTGGTGTTCAGGAATACACCACATACCCTGGAATGGGTATGAACACAGAGATTACGCTATGGAACCTATTCACCTGGTTTGTTGTCTGGCTCTGTATGTTCAAAGGCATCGGTCTGACCGGACGCGTGGTCTACTTCACGATGGCAATGCCCATCATCCTGATGATCGTTCTCATCGGCCGAGGTTGCTCCCTGCCCAACGCCATCGACGGAATTCGTCTCTACTGGACCGAGTGGCATGGCGAGAAGCTCGCCTCGGGGACTATCTGGCAGGAAGCTTGCGGGCAGGTCTTTTTCAGCACAGGTATTGGCATGGGGTACTACACGACGTACGCCAGTTACAACCACAAGTACTCCAACGCCGTCCAGGACTGCCTCATCATCTGCTTGTCAAACTCTCTGATCGAGATCATCGGCTCCATGTCGGTGTTCGGAGTCGTCGGCTACCTCGGAATGCACCCGGAAAGCAGCGAGAGGCTCAACACCTTCGTGGTTGGGTTCCTGACGTACCCGGAGGCCATCGCCGAGATGCCCGGGGCAAACTTCTGGGGTGTGCTGTTCTTCGCGACGCTCTTCATCCTGGGCCTCGGATCCGCCTTCGCCCTCCTCGAGGCGCTCGTCACCATGATCTGCGACACCGACTGGGGTAGAAAATACCCGCGCCCATACATCTCCACCGCTATCGTCGTCGCCTCGTTCCTGATTTCCCTCCCGTTTTGCACCGAGTTCGGCTATACTTTGGTGGACGCTGCGGACACGTGGATCAACTACTTGGCTTTGTTCTGGATCGTCTGGAGCGAAGCCGTCTGTGCAACCACACTCTACCGGTACCGAGATGTTGTAGACCAGTGTGGGCTTGTCGCATGGTGTCTCTACAACATTTTCGGCTACATTGGTGGCACTCTAATCGGCCTCATTGTTGCTCACTCCGTGTCTCCCGAAGCTGGTGCTGGAGTCGGCTTTGGAATGTTCATCGCTGGGACGGTCTCTTCTGTGCTGCTCGCGAAGGATCCCACGGCCTATTGCCCAGCTTTCTTCAGCAAGAGCGCTCTCATGCGCAAGTTCTTTTATCTAACGTCCTACTCCGTAAGATATCCGCACTCTCGGCCTCTGGCGCTTTGCTAATAGTTTACAATCAGGGCAATCAACTTCGCCGAGATCTCAACGCCAGCATCTGCACCAGCGGCCAGTGGAAGATTCCAGCGATTTGGGGCTTCGTCCTCAAGTATAATACTGCCCCAATTGTCTCCATCATCTTTTCTTTCGCATACCCCAACTTCTACGCCGCAGGCCGCATGGACCCGCTCTATATTGCCAGCTTCGCCTTCATGCACATCGTCATTTTCAGCTCACTTATCGGTCTGGTCATGCCTCGATGGTTCAATGTGCTCATCCCGGAGACGAAGGTTACTGAGGCGGACTATCCGGTCATGCCTGGCGTGATCTTCTCTCGCGCTAATGCACATGGAACCCTTGATATCGACGGTGTGCCCCAAAATGAAGGAGTTGTGGGGGACTCCATGTCCGCAAACGATGTTCAAAGGCCAGCTGATGGAGAAGCATGGGATCAAGGGCGAAGCCAGGAAAAGGTGACCGAGAAGCGACGAAGGCCTCGGTCGGAGACTTCGGCCTCCTAGATAAACGCTGGAGGGTTTGCTTCTAGAAAGCAAGACCAAAAGCCAATGGAAATTTACATTGATATCCTATGAGAGCACTGGTGTCTAGTCAGATTGCCGATTGTGAGCGGGATGAACTTGAAGACTTGGCTTACATTGACGTGATGCCCAACATGGAGCTTCGCAGCTCACGATCAACCTTCACGTTAGATACAAGGACATTATCGTGCTAGTTGTGCAAGGTTACGAGCGTGCCACTAGAGACGGCCTAGAACTCTAGAACTATCGGCGGTAACCAAAAAGCATTTGCCGCAGCCGGCATCCCACCAACCGTTGTGGGTGTAAGAATGATTCATACTCTCTCATCGTCGGATGAAACGGGAGGGTAGGCGCTTGGCGAGAATCTTGTCCATAAAGGGCTGACCGAAATGATTGCGCATGGTGAATTGGACTTTCGTGCAAGATGATTCATTTTGAGTGGATGAGTGCTCATTTTGTATGCATCGCTACAGACATGTATGGAAGCACCACCGATACGTACACTGCTGTACGTCGACTAGTGCTCAAATGGAAGATAGATAAGTAGCATATGCTCTGGAAACAACATCAACATTGAATTATCTCGAAGATGTCTCAAGGCAAATGTAGCCCGCAGAACACTCCGGCCTAGCAGAAGCCGCAAGTCGCATTGCTCACGGTATCTGGAGGTACCGGCGTGAACTACCCAAGGGTTTTCTGACCACGCAACCACTAAAGGCAAGTTTTTCCTACCGTTTCTTTTCATTCCCCATGCGTTACACATGATGAGAGCTTTTCCGAACGGAATGACTTCAAACCAGAGTCCTGAAGACCGTAACAGTCGACATCGCCTGAGCTCAACGCAAGCCCAACCTATTCACCACTTATATCGCCTTCTTAGTATGGCGCAATTGCTGACAAGTGTGAACTACTCACAGGAAGAGGTGCCAAACTGTCTAATCAGACAGAGCGTATGTGTTCTGAGTTGAGAAAACGGTCTTTTGCTACCAGGTAAAGACCCTACTATTCTCCGCATTCCCTCACTTACGCCATGATGACACGATCTTAACCCGGTCTGATTGAATGAAGACAACCAGAGCTGACATCGCCTGATGCGGTTCACATGATCTCGTGATATTCATAACAGCGGAAAGACGGAGGCTAACATGCGATGAATGCGTTTCTAGTGCGACCCATGGCCATGCGAGGGATTCTCCCACGGGGTCCCAGAGCCGAATGCACGAACCAGACATGTCTCACATCCGTCAGGTCTCACACAAGCGGAATCAAGTCACATATGAAATGGCAGGTGTTTTCCCCTGTTTATTAACATGTTTAGGCTCCACCACTGTCCCTCTTCTTCACCAGCTCGGTTTCGAACTCCAGCTTGGCTTCCCTCCTCAGCACTCCATACATCGACGAAGAGTCGAGCGGGCGGCCCTCGGCATCCGAGAAGCCCTTAGCCTCTTTCAAGTGCCTCATCACCACCTCTCCAACTTCAAGTCGAGCACCGGACGTCTCGGCACAGTCGATTCCGTGACCAACGTCTTTCAGCGCGAGTTCCAGATCCGACCAAGGCCTTTCTCCACGAGGTGGCATGTAAGCGCCGGTGGTGAGCCTTTTCGACATGGAAAGGGCGAGTGGTCCGTACTGATTCTCGATCAGAGTTTCCATCGCATCTGTGCCCAGCCCAGTCTTCTCGGCGAAGACGTGAGCTTCGGCGACAAGCTCCATCATGCCTGCTGTCATGAAGTTGCTATTGTAGACTATTAGCCAACGTATCTGAAAGACTTCAAGGAAGTTTCGTTGACGCACCCTGCTGTCTTCATCATGCTTGACTGCTGAACGTCTTCCCCGAGACGGATTGCCCCGCGTCCCATGACACCCACGATGAACGGGTTGATCGCCTCTATGGCATCGTCGGGTCCGGCGAGAATCCACAGCAGCTGACCTTGCGCGGCAACCGGACTTGCCCCAAAGACCGGAGCGGCGACAAACTTTGCGTTTCTCTCAGCCAGTCTATCGCGCGCTCTGGCCGATGACAACGGGTGGACCGTTGACGTGTCGACGATGATCTTGCCGCTCAAGTCCACGGCCGAGGCACCGTCCAGGATGCTGGCCAGGGTTGCTGCCAGGGCAGCGTCGTCGCTGAGAGACATGAAGATAATGTCTGCGTTTTCGACGAGATCTTGGATGTTGGGACGGGCGATTCCGCCGAATTCCTGTAGCGGCGCCCCGCGAGACATTGTCCGATTGTAATACTGAATGCTCGCGACGCCTTTTTGCCTGAGATGCGTCTGCAGATTTGTAGCCATTGCGAGTCCCATTGAACCCAAGCCTTTGATAGTTAGCCCGTCTCACGACTGGAAATCTCAGCTTGTCCGCATGAGCGGAGATAGCCTCACCTATCCAACCGAGCAGCGGGTGCGGGGTAGACGCCGAGGAAACCGAATCGCTCGTCATGACGCTTTGAGGTTGATCTATGAGTATTTCAGGCAGTTTCGCGAGGTTTTACTCGACTTTTGAAGATGTTGAGAGTTCAATACGGCACGTTTAAATCTCTCTCAAAGGAGTTGCCGGCAGAATACCGGCCACTCGCAGGATTCGAGTGACTCAGTAGGTCCCTGACGAAACTCGGGGCGGCCCCACTCTCGGCCCGCTATCCGTCGGCCTTGACATCCGAGGCCGACGAAGCCGCGATCGGCAGCCTGGACTTGCTACCTCGTGTGGTTGTAGAGACGCCATGCGGCTTACAGGAAACCATACATGTAATCGCAGGAAAGATCGTTGCGCATAAGTATCATCTCTATTGCTGCGTTGGAGTCTGAATTTATGCTGTTCGTACAGGAGATCCCTCAATTTTCCTGCTCACCGAGAAGCCTCGGGAGAGTGACTGTTGCGAACTTCTGGCCGCGCCTGACTCTCTACGCCATCACCCTGACGTTCTTGGGCGTAACATCCGGCGGCCCACCCGTTTGTGACGAGGTCCTTTTCGCTATCATCGTCCTCCACGGGCATCGAGTTCAGCTCGATCGACCTCTCTACCTGGATCTTCATCTTGTTTCCCTCTTTCCCGTGGGTAGAAAAGTTGCATGTGCGGTTTTCGAAGCTCTGGAGTGGGAGGTTTCCGTTCGTGCTCCGGCCGTAGGGATTCTTCGAGTACTTCTTGTATGTTCCAAGCTTCGGAATGATCTTGATAAACAGTGCCTTCAAAGCAGGAACTGAGGCGCAGATGATGGCGATGTTGATCTCGAGACCCGACCAGACGGCGATATCGACGCCAACAATTACCGACGCGCAAGTTAGCACGCTTCAAGATAGCACGCTTCAAGAGACACCTGTACTTGGAGGCTCGGGGGGAGATGTACGGGGTTGTTGGCTAATGGGAGCCGAGCCGTGGACATAGAGGGAGTGCAGTCGCACGATGGCGACAATTGCAGCACTAGACGGCAAAGTCAGTCAACTCTCTCTCGTCGTGGACATGCGGGCAAACGCACAACGCGCCACAGGTGAAAACCCCAATCAGCACAAGCTTCGCCCGGAATGTGATCTGCAAACTTCGGAGCCACGGCACGGGGACGACGAGAATGATCAAGTCGTTGAAGATGTTGAAGCCGGCAATTGCGTAGTTCAGCACCGACCGCTCAATGCATCCCCCCGGAATCCGATCATCCCAGTACTTGGCTACCGGCCAGCACGTGAAAATTGTTGTTCCCAGACAGAACGCGGCGTAAATCACAAGCCATATTATGAGCCCCAGGATGATCTTGATGGCTTTCTCTGTTCGGAAGATGGGTCGGTATTGGAAGAGGATCGAGAACTTGACACATAGTTGTGTGAAATTGTAACACACTACTGTTGCGTAAAGGGCGCGGAGGAATTCTTGGAGTTCAGCAAGGCCGATCGCGTCTCCTAAACCCCATTTGATCTTTGCAGATGCCACGTTAGATGATCGCCACACCAACGGGATGTTTCGCTGGCTTACGCTGGATAACGGTGACTAGGTAGGCTATTGTACCAAACTAGCCGAGAAGATCAGTATCGTTTTCACAATGGACAAGTGGAGGTACAGGAAACGCACCAGTGCTACAACCATCAAGACATCGTCTGCTCCGAGGTTCTTGACCAGTGCAACGCGGGTGTATGTTCGCATGCAAACCACAGCAAAGGCCAGGGTAGTGAAGAAGAAGGAAGAGAAAACCAGCCCATAGTTGCGGGGTACCACAGGAACGCTTCCCACGTTCCACATTACAAGGGGACCAACAGGCGGGAGACAGAATGTCGTTGGAAGTATCGAAGCAGAAGCATTTGGGCTAGAATGTTACGGCCAGCCTTCTGACAGTGAGGTTTGTGTTAACAGAAGCTGAGGCTTGACGCTGTAAACAGTACTGTAGGG
>WIGN01000678.1:0-10327 GCA_014235955.1 Colletotrichum sojae
GCAGAAAGGGACGCTATATTGGTGCCACTTTGTGGGCACTTCAACCTTCTCTGCTGTGAGGCATTTCTGGATCTCTTAAGCCCTCTGAAAGAGTAGGGCCTGGATCTCCTTGTTTTGGGGTTTGAGCGAGAAACCGGTCGCAGTATGTCGGACCTCGACGAGGTCTTGTGGTTGTAGGTTAAGTTCCTTGGTTACTACTATTTTTACAGTATGGGGGGCGAGGGTCCTGGACGTATGGATATGCTCTGCTGGGAGCCGGACTAGAAGCCGGAGGTCAGGGGCGAGCTTAGCTGGGTTTGGGGGCCGCGAGCTACGGTTAGCCCGCTGGCCCGTTGCTTTGTCCGGCCCGGAGGTGGGGCCGGGGCCGAGGGCCGTAGCTACCTGGGCGTACGTTTTTCCGGCTCCGGTAGTGGGTCCTGAGAATTCTGCGGCTGCGAACCGGGTGAAGGTGTCGATGAGGCCCCGGGCTGTTGTCTTGAGCCAGGCTGGGGCCGATCCGATGAGGGCATCTAGCCCTTGGGCGAGGAGATCTAGGGCTTCGTCTCGGAGGGTTCGCCCCTCTCGGGCCCGTTGGAGGGCGGCCGTGGCCGTCTGTGGCAGACTTCCCGGCGGCCGGATAGGAGGGGGCGTCATGCCGCGAGGTCGTGGGGGTAGGGACGTAGGGGGGGGAGGGGTCCTCGAGAGGCTATGAATTGAGGATAATAGACCATTAGCGGTCCGCGGGGTGCCCGCGGCTGGCTTTGAGGCCATCGCGGGCAAGGGGTTCAGGTGCGTGGGTGTTGCGATTGGGGTGTTAGAGTCGTGGTGTTGGGCCCAGCGCCACACTAACAGTGGGTGCTAGCGGGGCGATGTGTAGAAGGGAAGTTGTCCGAAACACATGTCGACGAGGAAGAAGCGGCAGATGAGACAGCATTGGATGAATCAAAGCCTGCCTCCGATGGCGCATCTGGTGTTGGCCATCAGGGCGCTGAGAACAATGATACATCGCCCATAGTTCAAACCTCAAGTATTCGAACCAGTGAGTATGCCTGATTTCCTCCGTGCAGGTGGAAAACTCCTCTTCGGTTTGACACCGTCTAACTTGGCCAATTCTAGGAGCCATCTCGAAGCGTGACCTTTCACTCATAAGGTACAATCCAAGCTGGGGAGTCGCAAGCCCAATCAGTATCTACATTCACAGCTTTCTAGCATTTCTTTTCATGATTGGTTTTATCATCGCAATATCCACACCCGACTCAACCGGCTTGGAAGGTTGCAAAGACTTAGGGGCCCTGCCGCACAACGGCGCTGTCATCATCTTTGATACCATTTTGACTATCATTGTGGCCCAGATCTCGGACTACTTGATTGACTTTGCAATGTGACCACAGCACACACGGAACCATTTGCTCAGATGTCGACTGCATCCGGAGGTCCGGCAAATTCGACTCAGCTTCTGAACTGCACCTGCTCTCCGGCGCCAGCCGCGATTTACAGGGCACTCATGAACGGGCACTACAAAGTCGCCCGCATCGCCATTTGGGCCCGTATGCATCGCATTCTACCCACTTTGTATGGTATCAGCACCATCGTATTTCCTGTCGATGGTGGTAGCTCGGCATCTGCTTCAATCTCCCCCTATCCATTGCCAACATAGTCGGTTTCGCGATCTGCGGTGGGTTGATCTTGCTCGAGGCGCTTCAGTCACCCCTCTCCAGACGGACGCCGCGCGATTGGTGTTCCATTGCGGACATCTTGTCATGGTCGTCCATAACCTCGCTCTTGCAGCCCGACAGCTTCGAAACCGATACGGCGGATCCGTACCGCGACGATCCGTTGCATACGGCGGCAGATGGACCGCCGGCAGAGCGTTGGCACATGCAGGCCCGGTTGAGGCTGCAGGAGAAACGTTTCCGCCTTGGGTTCGCCCAGGTCCCGGGCACTGAGAGCTATGCCTTCGGAATTACGGAAGGCGAGCCGGAGACGCTTCCGCCAGTAAAATTCACCGGTTTCTCGCGCAAGGTTGTCACCTTGGACTGTGATGAAGAAAACGGACAAGCCGGAACGCTGGATATTGTGGTGGGAAGTGGGGATATGGTTGTTATGCCTGGGACATCTGAGGGCACGAGGATGAATTATAACGATGGAGTCGAGGTGGCAGTGCCGGAAAATGAAGAAGAAAGAACATAGAACGGTGGTGGAACGACTGAAGAAGAGTTTGATCGCATGTGGTAAACGGAGATTTGGGAGTTGTCTGGTTATGTGCACTTAGAATGCATGTTCGAAAGGTTTGGTGTAAAACTGTATCCATACATTGGGAAGATTATAGCTCCAAGTCCTCTGCTGGCTCAGACGTCGTATAGTATAGAAGTATGTAATTAGAGCGAGTGTCTACTGACAAACTCTTTGACAAACTCTTTGTGACTATTTCAGGTGCAGATAGAGTCAAGAGAGAATAAGATAGTAGTTCGCGTTGGAAATTCTGCTGCTTCCTACATGCCTTGCCGAACCATCAAGGCCGAGAGAAAGAATGGAGCTGGACCTTCAGAAAAGAAAATGTGAAATTTTGTTTTGAATTCAATCCCTCCTACCGTTCTCGTCGAGAATCAAACAATTCGAATGGATTGTAGGCTGGAATCAGAGTCGTCATGTTGTGAAGCTTCACCAGCGGTGTCAATCATCCCCTGGAGCATTTCGATCTCCTCTTTCTCGGCAGTGACTGCTACTCCAATCCGCCTGAATGTACGAGTGCTAGTATCGACGGAAACAAGCAGTAGATAAGACACGTAGCCACCGGGGGTTGACTGTGTTTGAGTGGGAATGTAGTAGAGTCCGTTGGCGTTGTTCTCGTCCTCGAAACTTCTCTGGCCCACATCCAGATGTACTAGGGGGCCACTTTCCCAGTCCTGCTTTCCGCTTTCTTTGACGATCACGCCGTTGACCTGCAAGAACAGCCGCTGCAGCTCCAGAATATATCTCACGACCATGCGAAACGGTCGTACATGGCCTTGGAGAAGCAGATGCCCTCCCTTCACGAGACCTGTGTCGTCTCCTGAGACGAAGTCCAGATGGACATCGACCACCTCGATAAGCAAACCTGACTGTGTCGGCTCAATGAGGCTGATCCTACCATCAACCGAAGCCCATGAGAAAGACGGTGCACGATAAGCTTCAGGTCGCTTTGACGGCGAGCCGTCAATTTGGCTTTCGCGATCGACGTGCCAAAGCAAGCTGCTGGCCAAATATTTGCGCCACATCCCAACGACATATCTATCGTTAACGCGGGTTGCGAACTGTTTGGCGATTCCCGAAAGAGCGATCAGTTTGTCAGAAGACTTTGTCAGGCGGGTATCAGAGTACGCCTGCGCGATCCTGTTCCACACTTTGTAGTAGAACACGGGATCATCAGGCTCTGATCCTTCTGTCGGCATTTCCTCGCCATCGATTATCGGGTCGAGCTTCTTGAACTTCGCATCAACGCTGTTTCGTACTGGCCCGGGAAGCGTGTCGGGATAGCACTCAACCGCCGCATGTTCCCTGCATTCCCAGAAGAGCTGGTCTCGACCGAAGTGAAGAACTCGCGGGGAGAGAAGGCGCTCCTGAAGGACCCATCCGCGCTTGTTGAGAGGGCACTGACCAACAGCATGACCCCAGAATCTCAGGTCGACGATGCTGCAATTCAAATAGTCCGCATCTAGGCCGAGCCCTTTCACGCACAGTTCAACAGCGGCTGTGTCACTGATCCGTGGGTTCCTCTCGAAGAACAACCCTTTGGAGCTGTCTCGCGCACCCGCCGCGGAGATGTTGCAGTAAGAATGGGAGTAGACCTTGTGCATCAATCCGGCCTCGACCAACCAGTCCGAGAGATCATCCCGATCTTGCAAGATGCAGAGTGAGTCGATCCAAAGGTACCGTACGCCAAGCTTTCGAGTGACTTGAACAGCTTGACGAAATGTCTTGGGAAGCTTGTCCAGGTCGATACCCTTCTGAAACTCAGTGAACGTGGACTGTTTTAGTTGCAAAAACTCCGCGGCGCCCCAGCAATGACTCAGAGTTGTGTATCATTGATTGCGAGCAGGCGGGTGTTCTGAGGTAACGACGAGGCGGAATGTGTTAAGACTCAGATCGGGAGCAGTCAAATCCAGTAGACGGGTAGGATACCAAGGCTCAGCATTTGCCTCGACGTTGCAAGCATGGTGCGTTGATGCGCATCTTTGAATCCACGCGGTAGCTTTTGACCATGCTTCTTCAGAGGCAGTATCTTTGCTGAAGAATGGCGTCTTCTTCTCACGGTCTGTACCTGCCCGTGTGAAGCGTTAGAGGTGACATCGTATTTTAGGAACCGTCGAGCAACAGACCAGGTCCCCTCTGAACGACGTAGGTCCCAGAAACATTCTTCCTCGCCATCGGACTTTCATCGCCGAAGTCTGACTCGAACGTAAGGGACAACGCAAGATCCATGCCGGCAGCTTGTACAACTTCTTCTCCTCCAAGGTTGATGATACAGCAGAGGATAACCAGCCCGTCAAAGTTCTCGAGGGCTTCTCCAGCCACTGGAAGCTTTGACTCGGTTGCGTGGCGAGACTGCCACTGGAGGTCGAAACCCCTCAACGCAACCTGATCATCCTCGTCCATCTGGGACCAGAACGGGAAGCACAACTCGCAGCCATCCCTTGCGGATAGCTCAAGGCTTGCAATCGATCTGTGGTGAGCAAGTAGGACGTGCGGCTCCGAGGTGTCACTATCGCTTTGCACCCACCCTTTCCGATGGTAGAGTGCGTCGATGCAGACCTGGCATATCATTTTCGAACGTAAGTTATACGAGTTGCGATTCTTTCGGTCAGTCATTCAACGCGTCGGTTGATGCTAAAGAGGGTTGAGATCTGCCTGACGCCTATGACAAGAGGGATGGAGTCCTCGTCGCAACCAGAGACATGCAGTCATCATTCACCCCTGCCTGGCTATGTCCTTAGCGCCTACATCCATCTTGCCGCCCAAGCGCCGCCCGAACATGAAGGGTTGGGAATCTGATTCGCGGGTCCTGCACACGCAAACGCAGTCAGCCACCCCTGGATGAAAATAACCAATGATATCTGTAGTGTGTGAGAGCATAACCCTCCACCACCCAGCTCCGCAGAGTTCCCCTCTTCCCGCCAGTTCTTCTTTTTGTCCATTCTCGCCCATCCTCAAAATCTTCCTCTTCTAATTTCTTGTCTCCAGCTCACCCCACCACGAGAAACCTTCGTTCCGGGCGGAGTTTCTTAAACATCTCATATTCCAAGCTTAGTTCACAACCTCTGACCCAATTGTCAATTTGACAGAGCCAAAGTCGTCGCCATGGAGGCGGTTGGCTTCGTCAGCAGTCTCCTTACGCTTGTGGAGGTCTCTGGTAAAGTTATCTCGGCGTGTTACAGATACCACCAAGACCTGAAGAGTGCCAAAGAAGACATCAACCGGATTCGCATCGAGGCGACGAGCATCAGAAATGTGGCCGAGCGACTGCTGGAAATAGCCAGTAGGACGAACGATATTGCGCATCCGACTCTCCGTGCTCTGAGCGGCTCCGGTGGTTTGTTGGACGTGTTTCTCGAGGACCTCAAGTCATTGAGCTTGTCGATTGAGCCTTCGCAAGAAAAGATGAAGAAGGCTTTCTACTTGCTGAAATGGCCGCTCACAAAATCGGAGACAGAGACGTCTCTAGTGGCTATGAGCAGGGTCAAGGCGACGCTTCAGCTGGCTTTGGCGGCGGACACTGCGTGAGTCAATGTCTTCGTGTTGAATGAGTGAGCGTTCCTGATGCCTTGCTAGCGAAAATGTCAGCACCATCCTTGACCACGCCAAATCTCTACCAGAGATTGAAGCAGGCGTATCGAGGCTTGTCGAGCAGTCAGGCCTTTCCAGAAAAGGTACAGCCTATTGCTTATCAAAATTGCTTGCCTATAGTTGCACTCAACTGACATAGCTTACGTAGAAACCGAAGCGGCAGAAATCCTTCAATTACTTCGTGGACGCGACCAGGAACCAAAACTACAAGAACAAGCTGAAAAAAGAGTAGACAGCACTGGTGAATGGCTTATCGGGGACGAGTCGTACATTGGCTGGAGAAAAAGACCAGGCCAACTACTTTGGCTACATGGCACCTGTGAGCGTCTGGAGAGTCTATTTATTTTGAAATCAGCTGGCTAACGGGTTTCAGCAGGATGTGGGAAGTCAATGTTGTGGTAGGTAGCCGAAGCCTTGGCGATAATCCTGCATTGAAAGGACGGGTTTTCTAACAATGACAGTTCGAAAATCATCGACGATCTTCGAGGTCACTGCAAAGTCTTACCAGATAGCAATTTGTGCTACTATTTCCTTGACGGGTCCCATCAAGAAACCACCAGTCTTGAAAGTATCTACCGAGGGTTTATTATGCAGCTTTTCCAACAGTACAAAGACGATCTCAACATCATGGTCTATGCCGACATTAAACGGGACTTGACTAAATCACGATCCGGATCAACAAAGAGCGCCCGACTCTTGAAGAAAGTTCTCGAGCGACTTTTCGGCTATTTCGACAATAACTACCTGGTCATAGACGGCCTAGACGAGTGCGAAAACCCTGATTCCCTAGAAGAGACATTGCAATTCCTGCACACTATGCTGGAAATGCACAAGACTTTCTCTGTGCATCTGCTCGTCGCTAGTCGTCCGTCGGCAAGATTGAAATCCGCCTTCCAAGATATACATGCTGTTCAGGTTTCTGCCGAGAATGAAAACACGGAAACGGATATTGAAACAACACTGACAGCTCACCTGTCTCGCGAATCCAAGTTCCGCCGATGGCCGGTGTTGCTGAAAGACAGCGTCAAGGCAACCTTGCTTTCCCGGGCCAATGGGTGGTAAGGAATTTTCCCCTCTCCCCTAAACTCTTCCCACACGGGAAAGTCACAAAGCGCGGGTATGGGAATTAAGCTTACAGATTTACTCACCAGTTTTCGATGGTTAGACTGCCAACTTGAGGAATTGAAGAAGTGCACCACCAAGGGTGCAGTTAGAAATGCGTTGACGCAGCTTCCTGGGTCTCTTCAGGCGCACTATGCCCGCACTTTGGAGAAAGTACACGCCAGGGACCAAGCCACTATTCGTAACTTGCTGCTTTGGGTTACGTTTTCCCGCCGACCAGTGGGTATTCCATCGACGCGTCTGAGATGAAGCACGCGTTATTGTTGCAGGAAGCAGCTATCACTGGAAGAACTTGCTACTGCAATCTCTATCAACACAGAGTCCTGTTGCACACCTTTTGTCGATGAGGACCTAGAGCCTTTTGACATCCAAGAACTCATGGACTCGTGTTCCAGCCTTGTTTGTATAGTCCATGATCCCACATTGGGATCTGAAATGGGGCACGTTCGTCTGGCGCATTACTCTGTTAGAGAATTCCTCGTGTCAGATGCCCTCAAGGGGAACGTGTACCCAAGATTTGGACTGGAAGAAAGATCAGCTGAAGTCTGCCTCGCGAAGTCATGTCTTGCGTACCTCGTTCAGACAACTGGACATGAATCAGCGGACTTCTGGGCTCTGAATCCCCTCGCCTGCTACGCGGGGCTTTTTTGGTTGAAGCATTGCGAGGGACCCTCACGCGAATGGAAAGAAAGCGGCATGCGAGATCTCACCGTTGATCTTTTCGATGCTCGCAAGCCATACTTCCAGACTTGGATGAAGGTGGCTGTCGTCGACATTCCATGGGTCAGAAACCGAACCAACGACAATGAGCCATCAGAGTACACTCCTCTATATTGTGCAGCTTGGTATGGACTTGAATGTGTTGTGGAATGGATAATTCTGCAAGGGTCAATTCCAGAAGGTCGATGCGGGCTACACGGCCATCCGATGCACGCCGCAGCCAAGAGAGGTCATTTAGCCGTGGTGAAGCTCCTGCTCAGCGCCAAGGTCAATGTAAACGCGAAAGGTGGCCGATATGGAAGTGTCCTTTCCGCCGCCGTTTCTGAGGGTCACATCAGCATCGTCCGCGAACTGTTGGGCGCTGGCTTTCTGGTTCGAAGTCGTGGCGGCTTTGATGATCGTCGGAATGAAGCGCTCTATTTGGCTGTGGAGAGAGGCAGCCTTGAGCTGGTTGAGTTGCTTTTAGCGCATGGCGCCAGAGACTACGAGTCCATAAAAACCTATCCTGCGTCTGCTCTACATTGTGCGACGCTAGTTGGACGACTCGATATTGTCAAGGAACTTCTACGCCACGAGAGTATTGTGTCAGAAAACTGGCCCGACGGTTTATCGCAAAGCCAGCATTCTGCTGTTGAGCTCAAACATAAGGAAATCCTACGCGAGCTGGCCAAATACGAGGTGAGACCTCGCAAGAAGATCTACGATGGCTTTCGGGTCGGCGACTATTCGCTTCTTCTCGAAGGCTTGAATGATGGCGAGGATTTCAGTGATCTTGACTTGGAGCTCGCTTCGTTGGCTGCGCCTTCGGCGGGGAGCCTGGCAATTTGGAGAGAACTTATTGATCGAGGAGCGAGCCCCCACGTAGGTGCACTCACATCTGCCGCCGGAGGCAAGGATCTCGACCTGGTGCAACTGCTCGCAAATGCAGGCGCAGACGTCAACCCTCCCGGAAATGGTCCAGTTCGCAAGGCTGTTGAGGCAAAACGGTGGGAAGTTGTCGAGTTTCTCGTCGGCCGAGGGGCAGATCTGCATCTGGCTCTCCAGGACGTTGTTCTGAGCGGAGATGCCGAAGCCTTTGAGAAGCTCTTTCAATATGGGGCAGATATCGACCGCCAGGAATGCGAGATCCTCCAGGCGGCTGCCAGAGGGGGAAGCGTTGCCATCATCGAGTTTATCCTGAAAACCGGTATAGATATCAATCTGCCCGGGGAGACCTCCAGCATCACACCATTGATGGAAGCCATTCGGTCTACAAAATGGAAAGCGATGCGGTTTTTATTGGATCATGGTGCCGATGTCAACGTTCCAGCCCCGCCGGGGCGCGGACCGATAAGAGACGACAGAAATGTCATTGACGGCCTCAGATGGAGGCAATACGACGGCATAGAGACACCAGTTACCCTAGCTGCTAGGGCTGGTGCCGGAAACATTTGTGTCGAGTTGATACAACGCGGCGCGACTGTTCGAGGAGATTCTCCTGTGACATCGGGCACGCCTCTTCTATATGCTGTCTGGGAACAACTTCCTCGTCTGGTTGACGAATTTCTTCGACATGGCGCAGATCCCAATCAACAAGGGACTGTTTTGAGTGCACCTTTCCCAAAGCAATCCACGCCGCTTCTCCTCGCTGTCGAGAAGAAGAATGTTGCTACTGTGCAGCGGCTCATGGCCGCTGGCGCTTACGTCAATGTCCAGGACAAAGAGGGATTCAGTCCGGTACATCTGGCAGCAACAATCACGAACTTCCCTCCCAAATCAAGCCCGGATAGTGACGGAAAAGTCACCGAGATTCTGAAACTCCTCGTTCACCGGTATCATGCAGACGTCAACGGCCCACAGCTCCTGAACGGCAGCCTACCCATCCACTTGGCAGCATCCAGAGGTGACGTGGAACACGTGCAGATCTTGGTGGACGCGGGGGCGGACGTGAACGCTCTCAACAATGATGGACGAACACCGATACACTGGGCCGCCGAACGGGGACGATGGGATGTGGTTGAAGTCTTGCTAGACAAGGGAGCGGATCCCCAGATCAGGTCGACCGAAGACAGCCTGCAAACAGCCTGGGATCTGGCACAGGCCGCTCGGGAGGTTCCGCTGTGGGAACTGGCTGATATCGAGGGCTGGGACGATGGTAGGATCAAGGCGTTGTTGGAGAGATTGGATCTGGATGGCAAGACAGAGGAGTAAAAGATTGTTCACAGCCAAATGATGTCATTTCTGTAGTATTTGTTGATCTCCTAGTATCGGCATCGCGGAAAACGCTCCTAGCGAATATCAGACTCCTCCGCATCTTTACATGGAGAAATACTCGTGATATGAAGAAACCTACCTGTAAGGCCAATGTTGGTGGTTTATTGGGTGGATGTGTACACGTAGGCGGAAGGAGTGGCGGGTGCCAGCGGGGCCTTCAAGAGACGTATAGACCTAGGATAGGGGCCTATCCTGCTTCTCTACGTGATATCGAAACTTACTGCGCGTCATATCTCTCGAACAAACCCTCGATCTCACTCATTCTCAAAACGGCATCCTCAAGCGTCGGCCACTTCGCACCTTCTCCAACATCCCGCTTCCCGCTCTCAACCCAAGCAGCATACCTCTCATAAACCTCGCCCACGTTCCTCGCCCTGACAGGCAACTCCTCCTGCCAAGCCTCCCACTTCCACGGCACCTCCTCGACGAC
>WIGN01000679.1:0-10216 GCA_014235955.1 Colletotrichum sojae
ATTGAAAAAGGGCGTTTTTGGTGCGATAAGAAACGTCCGGCTGACTGATATGTCCGGCTGACTGGTGAACCACGTTAGTACTTTTTAATAAAAGTTAAAATAGCGTAGTTTAAATAATACTTCAAGTAGTACTTTTTGATAGATAACTACTTTATTCATTAAAATTTATAACTATACTAAGATAAGCTATATACTTATGAATACTATGTCTATTTCTTGAAGTATAAAAAAAGATACATTTAAAAGAAGTTTAAAGTGAATTTTTAAGGATACATTAACTATTTAGTAGGATATATTTTTAAAATAAATAACTTATCTATTTTTAAAGTAAATAACTTATCTACTTTTAAAATAAATAACTTATCTATTTTTCAAGTAAATAACTTATATAGTATCCAAATATTTTAATCTAAATAAGTAATTATTATATATCCCTAGTATTATATCTTATAAAACTAAGTTTTATTTAAGAAATAATACTAGGGATATTTTGCTTTAAAATTATAAAAACCATAATTAAAGAGCTCGAGAAACAACTTTTTTAAAAAATAAACTTCATGAAGTATTTAGAAACGTAAATGGTAAAACTAAAAATGAGAGTAAAATACTTATAGAGTAGTAATTTATTAAAATTATTTAACTTGATAAAGTTAAACTAAATAGCACTTATATTCTAAAAAAGTATAATAAGCTATAGTTAAAAGGGTTTTGAATTCTGAAGTCTATTTCTAAAATAATACTTTAAAATATATAGGGAGTAAAAAACTATAACTATTAAAATAAAGAACTTATAGTTAAAAAAATACTACTATAGTACTCTAAAGTTCTTATTATAATACTTTTCGAATGTTTTATTTTAAAGTATAAAGTTAATTTAAGGGTAGTAACCGCTAAATATAATTCTAGGGGAATACTAGTTTCAACGATTATAGTACTAGCTATAGCTACTATATTAATAATGTTTAGATTATAGAAGGCTAGTTATCTACCTCTTCTTTAGTTAATATCTTTCTTTATTTCTCCCTTATCAAGTCCTAAATTAGTAATTTACTTCTTTTATTTTATATCTAATAAAAGGTTAATAGTTTTAATTATAATAATACTAGTAAGAGAAATTTGAAATCTTCTAATTACTTAATTACTCTTAACTACTAGTTATATTGATATCTCTAAAAATTATCACTAATACTCCCAACGCTCTTTAATACTCTTTAATACTTTTACAAACGGCTTACTAGTTTAACTTGTTTAACAATTCATGTTTTAATTAGCTATTAACGTTCCTAGCGTTATTATTAGCGTACTACTACGAGCCTAATATCTACTTAGATCTTTTTACTATTCTATACGTATTAATAAGTATTTTAATATACTTTACTAAGCCTTTAATATACTAGCTATTAGCTAGTTTAAACCTTAGGGCCTTATAAATTACTTTAACTACCTAGTAAAGTATATGTAGTTATTATTTAATATTAGAGTATTAAAGTATATATAGTTCTAATATCTAGTACTAGTTATTAATTATAGTATTCTTAATACTTATGATTTAAATAGTATATTCTCTAGGATAAACTATAATATTTTTAAAATCGTTATAGGATCTAAATCGCTAATAGTCAAGTTCAAAGTACTAAATACTAGTCTTATAAAAAGCTACTTTAAAAATAATATTAATATGAAGTTTTTTAAATTGCAATAGTATTTTAAAGTACAAAACTAGTAGTATTTAGTTTATTTTAGTTATTAGTAATATTCTAAGTAATATAAGTATTATACTCTAGAATAGAGATATACTTAGTACTAGCATTAATATGGTTTTCTATACTAAATACTTTAAATATACTAAACCTAAAGAATAATAACTAAATAACTAAATCAATTGAACTATAATTACTAAAAACTATAACGTAGTTGATAAGCGAGTGAGACACAGCTTATCGCTTAGTAAAAGCTACTTTTCTAACTATTTTTTAAAAATCTATATTTGAATAGAAAGTTGTATAGTTTTGGATACTACTATCGATAAGAGTTATATATATAAAACAAATTTATATAAATTTAGGATCTATAGTTCTTGATATACTAACTTTGGCTCTTATCGCGGACCCACTATTCCGTTTTTATCTTTAAATATAATTCGGTAATATTAAATTTTATCAACTTCTATATTTATATTTATAACTATATAATAAGCTTTATCTTAAAATTTTATACCTCTTTACTTAAATTTAAATTTTTAAAAAACAAGTAAAAAAGTAGTAGCTTTTACTAAGCGATAAGTCGTGTCTCACTCGCTTGTCTATCTCACTCCCTTATCAACTACGTTACTTTATAAAAGTGTATGAGTACTATTAAAAGTTATAAGAGTTAAATAAATTATAATTGGTTCAAAAAGAAACTAAAAAATATAACTATATAACTTAAACCTTTCAAAATTCTTTCTAAACGATTTTTATTATTTGAGTCGCTCTTATTTTTTTACTATATCTCTTATAATACTTTTTTATTTCCATAGTTCTTACTTTATTAAACTTACTAATACTAACTAACTTAACCTATAACTATTCCCATTTTAGTTCTATAATAGTACTTTAAATTGTAGTAATTTCTTTAATAAAAAAAAACAGTCTATTAGAATCTTACTAATTAATCCTTCTATGTACTTAGAAAAGACCAGTTAAACCCCTTAAAAGAGTATTTTTAAATACTTAAATTAAACCTTCCTATAAAAGTAAAAAGAGCTACTCTACTATAGATACTTAACTTTTAGATTAATTTATTCTTATACTTTGTATAAAAGTTTTTTATATTATTTAGAGTATGTAGAGTTTTATTAAATTAGAGTTTTTTATAAAAGTAATTTAACTACTAATATTTCTATTTTAAAATAAAGTAAGTAGAAATTACTTTAGAAAAACATTATATTATGAAGGTCCTTTAAATATTTATAATATTAGTATTATATAAGATTATACTTATAACGTAGTTAATAAGCGAGCCGGCCGGACAAGTGAGCTAGTTACCCGACCCCGGCTAACCTATCTTCAACCTTCTAACTCTCACACTACCATAACAAAACAATATAATTACAAAATAACAAATCCTAATTAAACTTAGCCCTCTAGACTATCTAAAGAGACCTAAGTCTTAGTATCTAAGCCACTATAAAGATCTATAAAGTCCCTCATTAACTCTTGGTACGTAAATAAAGGGAACCCTATTACAAAGTAACGTAATCCCTAACTCGCGAAATTTAACTATACTAGAAGAAGAGAAGCTAGTTACTTGTACATTCTCGACCTAGATTCCTAGTTCTTTCCTCTCTAGATTAGTAGTGTAGAAGATATAGCTAATCGATTGCTCGCTGACCGCGACGCGCTCCCTATCGGGAAGCACTAGGCCTCGAACTTCGTCAAGCGACAACCATAGCTCCGGACGCGCTTTTTTCATAAGTACGACTATAAGAGAGCTTAATATAAAGACCTAAACGCAATAAACACAGAGTTTTAGCTTATAGCAAACATAACTATAAAATATAGTATTATAGACTTGAATATCTACAACTTTAATAAAACTAAGCTTATAATACACTAAATTATATTTAAAATAGTTATATTAAGTACTAAAAGGCGTCTAAATATAAAAATAATATAGCTTGGTAAGTATAAATAAGTTAACGTGGTTTACTAGTTAGCCGCGAATATTAGTTAGTCGCAAATCTTTTTCTGAACACGGTAAATACCTAACTACTTAAACCTTTAACGCGTAAAATTTCCACAACTATTAAACCAGTCTATATATAAGAAGAAAAAATGTTTCTCGCTATCAAAGCTCTAATCGACACGCGCTATAGGCCGGAAACTTAGTATGTTGCGTGCTACAAAGACTTTTAGTATCCCCGAAAGCTCCCTACGTGATAGAATAAATAAGTAACCCCAACGCGAACGTACCCAACCCTAACGACATAAACTTAATCTAATTAAAGAAAAAAAACTTCTCTAATACATTATTAAATAGGATTCTAGAGAATTTCTTTTATAACTTACTAGTATAGAAGATATAGCTAATCTCCTCCTACAAGCGCGTAATAGCGCGTCTATTAGTAAGTACTAGACTAAGTAGTTGATAGACTTATAACTATTTTTAAGAACTAATTCAATTATCTAAATAATTATTAAAGAGCTCTTTAAAAGGATTCTAAGGTTATTAAAAAGTGGTTTGTACTATTATACAATATAATAGCTAAGTACGGAATTAGAGAGGGGGATACACATAATTTTAACAAAACTGGTTTTATAATAGGTATTATTACTATATTAATAGTAGTAATACGCGCCGGTAGACACGGTAAAGTAAAGTCTATCTAGCCTAGTAAGTATAAAAAGGCTACGGTTATTAAATACATTGATTCGGGCGGGTGGTAAATACCTCCGTCTGTAATCGTTTAAGGCACTTATCACCTTACAAATTAGACTACGGAATTAGGGTTTCTAGGCAACTAGGTTATTAAACCTACTACTAATAGATAGACTGATAACAAGATAGGTCTAGACTAGATCAAACACTTCGATAAACATACTAAGGGTCATGCTAGGAGTATCTATTAAATACTTATTGTTAACGATTATAAGAGCTATTTATTAGTCGAATTCAATAATTACTGCAAACAGAACGCTATTATTACTATTAGTATACCTCTATATTTATCTTATTTACTCTAGCTATTAGACATCGCCCTTTATTTACCTCTAAAACGCGCATACGATGATAAAATCAACCTCTTTATTTATGTCTCTATAAACCATATTATAAAGCCTAAGTTCTTTATTAGCTTCTACTATATATACTAGAAGATTTTTATAAAAGAAAATGTTAAATCTATATTCCTAGGAACTAGAATTAACCTATAGGACCTAGAGTATATTATTAGTAAGTTTAAGGGTTCATCACTCAGCCGGACACTTTTCCCCACGTTCGCAACATCCTTTAACATTTCTCAACCACAACACATTTAATTAACTATTCGTTATCGCTATTCGACTTATTCAACAATTCCACATCCTTAGAACAGGTTCGCGTATTATGTCCAGTCTTACCACATACACTACATCGTCTCCAAGCTAGCTGGGCCCTCTTCGATAGACCCCCTTCTTCATCATCTCAAGGCACTAGACGTTTCCCCTTTTATTTCTCCTCTAGTAAAACCTAAAAATCCTCTATACTAAGTATCCCTCTAAGTAATATATAGAACTTTTTAGTCTTAGTACTTAGTAAGTACTATATTTATATTCTGAAGTATATAAAGCTAATTAATTAAAAGAGTAAGTAAGTATACTATTACTTATATACTCTTTAATAATTACTCGACTATTTTAATTATTAAAGTTAGAGAGCTTTTTTAATAAGTCAACATCTATCTTTTAATATAATTAGATTTTAAAACAGTTTATTAGGAGTTAGAGGGTATTTATAATTACTAACGTAGTAGTAGTATTAAAGAATAAGTTTATAGAAGTATAGGTGTCTGTAAATATATATTAAGCTTACTAATAATATACTCTAGGTTTTATAGGGTAATTCTAGCTTTAAGAAATATAGATTCAAATTTTTCTTTTATAAAAACCTTTTAGTATATATAGTAAAAGCTAATAAAGAACTAAGACTTTATAGAATAGTTTATGGAGGCTTAGATAAAGAGGTTAATTTTATTACTAGTTATACTATTTTACTCACTATAATACACTTTACTCTAGATTTAAAGTACTTAAGTTTTTTTAAAATAACTATAAATTATATATGTTATAATATTATTGCTACCTATAAAATCTAATTCTTCTGCCTATTAAAGTTAATCTAATTTAACTTTTGTTAATTATTAACTTTTTTTAAGTCTAAGTAACGCAGTATTATTAACCTTAATACTATAACTAGTTAACCCTCTTTATAGAATCTACTTTACTATCGTTAGTACGCGTTTCAATATTTAAACTTCAAAGTACTTACTAGTTCCTAGTCTCTAATAAGCTAGTATAGGCCTTATTAACCGTAGTAGTAGTACTTATAATTATACTAAAGTAGACTATATCCCCTAAGTAACTTACTTAGGTCTTAATATTAGAACTAAAGTTTCAAATTAATCATTAATACAGTAGTTGATATAATACCCTAGTTACTTCTTACTAATAGTCTATAGGCTGTAGTACTAGATTACCTTTTTCCGTCTATATTACCTTGTACTATTTTACTTACTATAATGGATTTTAATCTAGTTTTAAAGTATTTAAATTTTATTAAAGTATGCTATAAATTATACTTTTAATACTACTAAATTAGCACTTTAAATACTATTAGTACCTTTAGTATCTATATTTAACCCTTCCGCCTATCGAAATCGATATAATTTAGCTTCTATTAGCTATTACTCTTATCTTTAAATAATGCGCTGTTATTAGTAAGTATCTTACTACTGTTGTTACGATTAGTCTATTCTTTTAATAGGATCTACCATACTATTATTAGTATATATTCTACTATTCAAACTTTAAAGTACTTATTCTTTTCTAGCTTTCTTTTTTAGTTATTTAGGGCCTTAATCGTTACCTATCGTAATAGTATTTATTAGAGTAGTATAATAAGCTAAAGCTTTTGGACTTTTTGTTTTAGTTTCAACAAGTTTAGTAGTTTTACTAATGTATATACTATAGTTATAGGGTATTATATTTGAATAAAAGATCTAAATTAAACCTGTTTTTTATTTTAAATTAATAACTAAAAAAGATAGTTAACTCTAACTAGTACTTTAAGTAAATAAGTTCCCTAGTTAGTAATACTATTAGCGTTATATAAGTTATTTTTTGTAGTAGTAAAACTAACTCTAGGGAAATAACTATAAACCATAGTTATCAGGCTATAAGGGATATTATAAATATTTTAGTTATAGTAGTAGTTTCAGTATTTTTATTTCTAAGCGTTTGATTTAAAGAATAAAGAAAAGAGGAATTAATAAGGGTATTAATTATAGAGTTTTTTTCTTTAAGTGTAAGTACTTCCTATGGTATATCTAGTCCTACCTATAACTTAATAGAAGGTTTAAAAGACTTAGAAGTAAAGGTTTATTTTAATATATTAGTTATACCTATTACCTAATATAGCTTAATAGTATTGTTACTTACTACTACTATACTTTATAGTAAGAATAAGTTTCTAAACCTGTTAAAATAACTTGAGGCGAAATAGTTATAGTAAGAGTGTTATGGCTAGACTTCTAATATTGAGGTTTGTGTTAATAGAAGCTGAGGTTTGATGCTGTAAATAGTACTGGAGGTTGCTGAAGGGATTCTGAGGGTTAAGGTACTTAGGTGATTAGTCTAGGTGTCTAACAAGAGGGTCGTAGGGTGTCACGACTGAGGGCTGAAAGTATTTGAAGATTGATACGAGGTTGATAGTTGAAGAACTATGGAAGGTAGGACTCGAGGGTCCTCGAGTCCCATCTATATGGAAGTCCCGTTTCCTGTGAATAAGTTCCTTTGTCTCTGGGACCGACGTTGGGTATGTCAGTCCATTACTATGGACCGCCCTTGGCGTTGTCGGTTCTGTCCTGGGACCGCTTATCGTACGTCGGTCCTGTTTATCGCTACGTGACTTGCATCCTAGTGCTTCTGTTCCGTGTGTGGTGTTACGTTGGTATGGGCTGACGTGCCCATTTAACCGCTGAGCTCCCTGCGGGGTCGTCGCCAGAGGTCCTGCTAACTAACGGGTCGTAACAAAGAGGGAGTAAATTAGTAGTATATTACTTACTTATACGCTTTACTTTATTAAACTACCAATTATATATACTAGTCAAGTATAGTTTTTACTAGATTTTTAATACTTAAGAACACTCTATACTAAGTAAACTTCTAGGTTTATATTACTAATATACTACTACTATGTGTAGAAAGGTACATAATAATAAGTTTAAATACTTTAGAACTTTACTAAATTTTTATAATACTTTAAAATATATTTTAATAAAAGATATAGAAATAAGTATATAAGTAAAAAGGTAATAGTCTATAACTAAGTAGTTATATTAAACTAAAAAGTATATGATACTTTACTGACTATATTAAAGAGTAAAAGTATTTATAGCTTAAAAACTCTAAATATGAAAACAAGATAAATATATATATCCTTACTAATTAATTAATAAGGTTAATAAGCTTTAGAAGGAACTAGTTAATTTTGTTTTAGTAGTAGTAAACCTTAATCACGATCTTAAGTATATTTATATAAGTAGTATAGTAGCTAGGGGATGTTGAAGGTAGAGTAATAGTGTCTTCTTCCCTTATTATCTTTAACTTAACTTTTTTTTTAGTCTCTAAGTTCTTTCTCTTTTTCTCTTTTTAAGTCTTTTTCTCTTCCTTTTTATACTTAGACTTAGTAATTTCCTTACTTTTAAACATCTAATAAATAGTAATATAAGTATAAGAAATATTCTATTAAAAATACTAGTTTATATATAAATAAATTGAACTATATTAAAAAACTTGTAAAGTAGACTTTAGTATTATAGTAAAACTAAGTAAAGTTATTAGTAGTATTAATAGTCTGTTAGTATATAAAAGTACAACTACTTTTAGCATTTCTAGAACAGTATATATAATAAATAAAAGAACTTTTGATATAGTAGTTAAAAGAACTATTTTTAAGGACAGAATAGATATAATTATATACATTATAAAACAGTATTTTCGATCTTTGTGTTAAGTTTGTAAAAAGTCCTATAATTCTTAGAATATAGTATATACCTAGTAGTTAAGGGGTTTAGTTAGAGAATTAGTTAAAAAAGGGGAGTATAGGTAAGTAGTATAGGAGTATAGATAGGTAGTAGAAGGGGTATAAGCGACTAAACCGTTTTTATAAAGAGTAAATAATTAAGTTTATTCTCTTTATTATTTCAAGTAACTATAGTATATATAAGCGCTTATAGTAGTACTTGTAGTCAGTAAAAATAGGATTTTTAGTAGTTTAAAATATCTTATACTTTTAGTAAAGTATATTTAGTTTATTTAAGTTTTATATGTGTATATATTAGTAAAAGTTATTTTAGTAAAAGTACAGTATTATAAAATAACTATAGTATTACAAAATAACTATAGTATTACAAAATAACTATAGTATTATAAAATAACTATAACTAGCCGTTTTTAAATATTTTATATCAATAGTATTAATTTAACGTTTTATTTATAACTCTTTTATAATACTATGATTATTTCATAGTACTAGATTATTACTTGAAAGAGTTTTATAAGTATATATAAATATAGAACTTAAATAAGTAAAATATACTCTACTAATGGTATAAAGTGTCTTAAGTATATAAGAACGCTATTTTTAATGCTACTAAGGATTACTATAAAGTTCTTATTTATATACTACTTTTTCAGAATAATAAGGAAAACTAACTTAGTTATCTATTCTCTATAAATCCGTTTTAACTACTTATATCATCTAAACTATTTATTTATATTTCTTTTTTTTAAATTAATCCTGTAGCTAGTTCCCTTCTAACTACTAAGTATACTCTATATTTTAAGAACTAAAAAACCTTTTTAAAGTTTAAAAAATAGATTCATAATATTATTTTTTATAATATATAGTTAGTTATATATATATTTGCTCTCTTTAAAAATAGATTTTATTACTATCATGTTAAAGGCTTTTTTACCTATTTTATATATTACTTTCAAAGTAGTAAAAATAGTTATATCTCTATATATTAAAATACTACTAATACTAATAATACTACTAACAGTCTTATTTAGCTTTCTTTTATAATATTAAAGTCTATTTTATAAGTTTCTTTATATACTTTAGCTTATTGAAATATAATTTAATATTATTCAATAAGATATTTACTCTCTTTGTATTGTTACTTATAGGATCTTTAATAGTGAGGATATCATTAAGTTTAAGTATAAAGAGGAAAAAGAGGTTAAGGAAGAAGAGGAGTTTAGAGAGGAATGGGAAGAAAAGTAAAAAGAAAAACAAAAAGCTAATAAAACTAAAGAGAAAAAACCATTATTTTTTACTACTGTAGTTACTGTACTTACTATTACTAGACTTATACTTATAAAATTATAGTAAAGTTCTATAACGTACATGCATAGCGAGTCGCCCATCATAGCGAGTCGCCCACTTTCCTTTCCTTGTATACCCTCCATCTTAA
>WIGN01000680.1:0-10050 GCA_014235955.1 Colletotrichum sojae
GTCTACGCCTTCGGCACGGGTTCCGCGGGCAGGAAGTTGTACGGCAGCTCGGACCTGGGCGCGTCGTGGGTCGACCTTCAAGGCTCTCAAAGCTTCGGCGCCATCGACAGCGCGAAGCTTGCCGGTTCGGGCAACGAGGAGAATCTGGTGTACGTCGGCACCAACGGGCGCGGTGTGTTTTACGCCTCTGGCGCGATTGCCGGCGGTGGCAGCGGCGGGGGGTCGACTTCCGCTGCGGTGTCGACGTCGACGGCGAGGGTTACGTCTTCGGTTCTTAGCTCCGTGAGGACGACTACGTTGGCGACGTCGACCGTTAGAGTCACGTCCTCGGTCCGAACGTCGACGAGCTCCGCGCCGGCGGCTACGGCGACGAACTTAGCGAAGCAGTATGAGCAGTGCGGCGGGCAGAATTGGAGCGGTCCCACGGCTTGCGTTGCGCCGTTCACGTGTGTGAAGGCGAATGACTTTTACTCGCAGTGCTTGTGAGCGCTCGAGGGGACCATTAGTTCTTGGACGATGTAATCTGTGGGCCTGTGATCTAGTTTCGTCGGTGTCATCGTAGTATATTCAACCAACTCGTGAAGAAGGAATATACTCCGACGTCCATACCTATCACATGCATACTGTTAGTGACGTAAACAGGCAATTGATAAAAGACTTCCACAGGGTGGCCGGAACCTTCTCACTACCACTATCAATACCACCTCTTTTTGGCAACCCACCTGTGCGATTTTCATCCTTAGCTGTGTGGATTTATCTCTTGCTCCTACTACGAGGTCCGGATAGGTTGTTTCTATTGCTTTTTTAATGCTATTACCGCTCTTTTGAGGCTATTGCAGGCTGCTCTTGCTGCCGCAGGTACTACAGGCAATCTAACGTTCCGAGGCATTCCCAGACGTTCCGCAACGTTCCACGAGGCAATTCACGACATTCAGAATTAAGTAATCAAAGGATTGTCGGCTTTCCAGTCTTTTGGTCTTTCGGCTAAGGTTCTTATTAGTACTGCTGTTCTCTTCTGCATCTGCAATGCCATTTCCGACATCCCCAACGACTACGGTCCGAGGCATTCCTGCTGGCGCTATCACCAAGAACCAACCTAGCCGGAACGGTCTTGCCTTACTACCGTTCCGAACAGGTAATCAAGAATAAGATCCTACCTGTTACAAGTGCTGCGATGTTCCTTCTTTTTGGCAACCCACCTGTGCGAGTTTTATCACCATCCACATGGATTCATCTCTCATGCCACCAGCAGTATAACCCATAACCCAGACAAATCCCGTTTTCTTTGAAGCCCGTTTTCCCGGGTTCTAGTCGTCTCTTCCGCGAGCTATCAATCCCGCCTGATGGTCCGTCAGCAACTTTAGCCGTTCAAGCGTCCCGCGGCTCACTTTGGCCCAAAACCCCTCACACCGCTTAACACCCCAACGAGCGTGGAACTCTATTGGAACGACGACTCTTCACTACCGCAAGCGGCGCCGATCAAATGATTCAGCACGGCAAATCGTTCGAGGCCGCGTTGTCGGCCTCCCGCAGTGGTTTGTCCCACCACACTACCCTGAAGACTGGGCTCGCGTGGCCGGGGTTGCTTCATACCAGGCTTGCCCCTCGCGCTCCAATACATTTATCTAAACCCCGCGAATGCGGAGGAAGAGATGGTAAGGTTACCAGCCATTAACCGCGCAGCCAACGCGGTTCTATCATCGTGCCTCATTACTAGCATCCGCTCCGGGTACGCTATGATCCCCAAGAACGACATCGAAGAGACGGCTCGGCCGGCGACACCGGACCGCGACGCCGACGTCGTCTCTGAACAGCACTCTCGAACTCCAAGCCTCCGCCGAACGACGTACACCGGCGCCCTCCTCTTCAACCTCGCCGCCTTCATCCTCCCGGCCCTCTACGCCACCCTCTCAAAGCTCTGGATCGCCGAGCTCGACGCCTCCCTCGTCGCCACAACCGACGCGTACACCTACATCGGCGTCGTCGCCGAGGTCATCAACGAGGGGCTCCCGCGCGCGGCGTGGGTCATCATCGGCGACAAGGCGTCTCGCTCGCTCGCGCAGCGGCTGCAGCTCACGCACACGCTCATCGCGTTCCAGGCCGTCCTGGGGCTGGTCATGAGCCTTGCGTTTCTCGGGGGAGCCCAGGCTTTTGCAAAGGGGTTCGTCCCGGAGGAGATTCGCGAGGATAGCGTCGAGTACGTGCGCATCGCGGCGTTCAGTGCGCTTGCGGGAGCGGTCGAGACGGCTGTTGCGTCGGCGACTAGGGCTCTTGACAGGCCTGACGTCCCGCTCGTCATTGTATCGGCAAAGTTTGCGGCGAATATTGTGCTGGATTTGTTGCTTATCTCAAGGGTGCGTGTGGGCTCGCACCAGCCGACTGTGAACATGCAGGCTGGGATTCAGCTAGCTTGCGGACTTGCTTCCGCCGCGGTTGGGTTGGCGTACTTTATCTGGAGGAATACGCTGCGCTTTGAGAGGGAGAGGGAGACGGCCGAGGACCCGGACGCAACGACAAGGCCAAGCCCGAGGGCGCTGCTTACACTGCTCCGCCCCGGCGTGTGGACCTTCTCGGAGTCGGCGGTACGGAACGCGCTCTACCTGTGGCTGGTGAGCAACATCGTCTCCATGGGGGCGACGTATGCCACAGCGTGGGGTGTGTTCAACACCATCCGCTGGGGGCTTGTCATGGTCCCCGTGCAGGCTCTCGAGCAGACATCGCTGGCGTTCGTCGGGCACGCTTGGGGTTCGTGGAGGCGGTCCATCGGCGTTGGTACCATTTATCCTCCACGAGTCAACAGACACACGCTTCTTGGGATCGTGTCTCCGGCGTTGAAGTCTCTCAGCATTGCGATCGCCATCGAGGTTCCGGTGTGCTTGTTCCTGACCTTCTTCGGCGCGCGCCCATTCGCGCGGTACCTGGGCGGATCGGACGAGGTCGCGGCGGTAACGGCGATGATGTGGCGGACAGTGGACTGGTGCTACATCTTTTACGCTGCGAGCACGATGCTTGCGACTGTGTTGCTCGCGACGAGACCGAGGTGGTATCTGTGGCAGAGCCTGGCGAGCAACCTGCTGTACGTGCTGCCGTGGGCGGTCGTGTGCCAGGTGAAGGAGCCGGATGCGGGGAGCGCGTGGACGTATCACCGCTGGGTGTTTGGCGGGAGTCTGGTCTTTAGTTTTGTTGATATTCTCGTCGTGGATGGAATCTGGGTGTGGGCTTTGATGAAGGGGCGGATGAAGCTCGAGCAGTTCCGGGGATGACGGGGGCGACGATAGTCCTCTTGAGTATCTGTAACTATCGTCTTTACATGGTACTCCAATAAGCTTACATTCTCCCTCTGCTACTGTCACCGTCGTCCAGCCCTGCCCGGACTGAACGGAGCCCATCCGACCCACCGGATCCCGGCATACCGGGAGTCCCCGGAGACAGGGGGCCGCATGCTCGAAAGTTAGCAGACTTGGGCCCTGACTCAACCCCGCCGTCAGGGCGGACCGCGCTAAAATAGGCAATTCGTTACGGCGAGCTTGTTCATGCTCGTTTGATTTCTCCCCTTTCTCAACTCCTCCCCAAACTCACCGGCAACACCATCCGGGCCTGGAGACTCAACCACAGAGCTTCAAATCCAGCGCCTCTAAGCGATTTTTAAGACTTATCTTATCTTGCATGGGTTCGCCATGTCAGACCGCGTGATACGTAGGCGCAACGTCACCACGCGGGACCGCACCGGCTGCGTGACGTGCCGCGCCCGCCGGCTCAAGTGCGATGAGGGGAAGCCCAAGTGCCACAACGTACGGGGACGCCGTTCCTTTTGTTATCTCACTGCTTAGGGTCTATGGCTAATCACCGCCTTGTATTAGTGCACGCGGCTGAACCTCGAGTGCGGCGGGTATGTCACTCCCCTCAAGTTCAAGGACCAGACGGACCTGTGGAGACGGAAACAGGCGAGGAAACAGGGAGAGAAGGGAGGGGCTTCGAATACTGCCGGTCAGGTTGCGTCGTCTCCGGGCCCCAGCAGAGATCTTGGGGACAGGGAGGCCAGATCGCCGCAGGCTTCTCAGACTCCAGAGGTCGCCGCGATCACTGGTGACGACAGCTTCTTTTCGGTGGACGATGCCTTTGACGGCTCGCAGGAGCTGTCTCTTTACGAGGCGGCGACGTCTCTAGCTCTCATATCGGAGGGAATACCACGAGAGGAAGCATTTCAAGGTGCTGGAAACGTCGACGACTCGCATCTGTTCCCGGCTGGCGTCCATACGACTTCAGCAACAGCAGATACTACTATCTCACCTGAGAGCTTCGTCGACCACGTTGCGAACGACTCACCACAAGAAGTATCTTTGCCATACTGCACGCCGATATACCAGCCCCAGGTCTCATCCAGAGCATGGGACCATCACACAGATGAGGCAACGAACCAGCCGGCCTCAGTCTCGGTTCCGGACATACCGGCCGGCCTCCTGGAGAGCGCCAAGTTTCCAGAAGACATGATCTACTACCACCACCTCCGCGACCCATCACCCTACGGCATACTATCCATCCTCTCTCTGGGAGACATACTACAAGCAGAACACCTAGACAGCGCCTTCTTTCACGCTGCCCTAGCCCTTTCGGCCCTCGACATATCTCAATCCAACCCTCCCGGAGGCCTGGCCAGCAAGGCGGCTCTCCAAGCACTTGACCACTTCGTCACCGCCCTTGGCACGGTGCGCATGGCCCAGCTCGACGACGACGGCATCGCGACCGGCGGCCCGCCGAACCAGGACAAGGCCATATCCTGGCTGGCTACCGTCCTGCTGCTGGCTAACTTCGAGCTCCAGCGCGGGCAGATGAAGCTGTGGTATGTCCACGGCCGGGCTGCCGTGGCTTTTCTGTCGCAGCACCTCGCTCGTGTGCGGGAGTCGCCGGCCGGAGAGTCCCTCGTCCGGTCTTTCTCCCGCATCGCCGCATTTTTGGATATCTTCGACCGCGCGTATTCCGTCAGATACAGCATCGCGTCCGCAGAAGTGTCCGAGTCCCTCGCCGCGAGCCTGGCTGGGTCGCCGCAGTCGGCAGACCGGCTTCTCTGCATTATCCCCCGTGTCATCAAGCTCGAGGAGGAGTGGCGTAGTAACCCGCAGCACGATCTGCGCTGGCGCGGGCAGGCGGAGGATTTGATCCGGGAGCTCAAGGAGTGGCGCGCCACGCTGGATGAGCGCGATGTGCCGCCTCTTCACGAACACACAGCCAATCCGTTCGACGAGGCCGAGGGTCCGGGCATCGTTATCAAGCCGCTCGGCATCCCTTGCGCACAAGATCCCGTCAAGGCGGCGACGACGTTCATGCACTACCTCATCTCCCTCCTACGCCTAGAGACCCGGTACCTCCCAGGAGCGGGGCGCGAGTTACCCCCGGACGCGGGCCCTATCGTCCTTCTCGTGTGTCGACTAGCTGCCGGAGTCCCGAGAGCGGCGTGCGCAGCCGCGAATGCCTACGGCCACGGAATGTTACCAGCCATGATGAATGCTTACTACATGTCCGAGGATCCTGCCGTCAAGGACTGGGTTCGCGGCTGGATTGCCGGGTTCCCGAGAGAGAGGGAGGGGATATGGCACGTCCGACGCGCGCGGAGGGTGTTGAGCTACGTAGACAAGGAGTACAACCGCCGCGGGTCGAGGTATAACTGGGAGATTATCAAGGTGCGCATGGTCGACCTCGAGGATGATGCCACGCCGCGGGAGGGGGAGGAGGATGAGGAGGGTGATCATGACAGGTTCTCGGTCGAGGTGTATTCGCGGTGTAAGCGGGGGTGGAGTATCGACTTTGTGGAAATACCGTAAAGGCAATTAATTACGCTCCGGGCGATTATAAAGACGATTGTCAAACGATGCTCGGAACTCGTCTCGATGTCCGATGGCCATTTCGGACTAAGCGCCGTCATCACCGCCGAAAGTGACCCGCTTTCCCCTCCCACTTGCCGCGCTACGTCCGGTAGCGGCCCGCCCGAATGTCTCCACTGCGACCCGCTCGTTCAGTTTTGCCGTTTTGGGCAATTTCGATCCTCGAGATGGCTTATGTTGCACATTGCGTGGACTTGCTCCAGTGGTTCGATGATTGGAATCGACGTGCCGTGACAATTTTGGCCGTTCTTGGGCGGTTGTTTCTGAACGTCTATTTCAGCTTCTTCAAGTCTACTCTTCTGTGAAACGGGTCTCATCTTAAGGCACCAGCGCAGCGGCACGATCTCTTTCACCAGCAGTTCTTGACTCCTTCTTAATCTAGGTATCGATCTAACATCGATCATGAGCCCAAGCGCTACAAACGAAAACTCCAGTACGCCCTCCCCGGCACCCAAGGGACTCGAAACGAAACAGCTGGGAGAGCTCGACGCGTCCAAGATGATCAAGACCCTCGTGCCGGAAAGCGAACAGGCTCCCGTCCCGGCCGTCGACGATCCCGTACGCATGGGCCAGAATTGCACCACGGCTCACATGGTGCAAGTCCCGTGGTCCATGAAGACCGGCTGGGGCACGCCGGCGATGATGCCGTACGGCAAGATCGCCTTCGAACCGACGGCGAGCGTCCTGCACTACGCCACCGAGTCTTTCGTACGTGTCACGTCAAGCATACCATGAGGAAAAGTTCTAACTTTACTTGATGTAGGAAGGCATGAAAGCCTACCGCGGCCATGACGGTAAACTACGCCTCTTCCGCCCGCAGCTCAACTGTGCGCGCATGCTCCGCTCCAACGCCCGCGTCAGCCTCCCATCCTTTGACCCCTCCCGCCTCCTCGATGTAATCTCAGCGTTTCTGTCCGTCGAGTGCCGCCGCTGGTTGCCTGACAGAGGGACGAATCTTTACGTGCGTCCAGCCATGGTCGGCAGCGGCTCCGCGCTCGGGATAGGCCAGCCCCCTGAGGCACTCTTCTTCCTCTTCGCCGCGCTGTTCCCGCAGTCTCCTTCGAGCAAACCGCACCCGGGGATAAAGCTACTTGCGAGTGAGCCGAAGGGGCATATCCGCGCGTGGCCCGGTGGGTTCGGGTCTGCGAAGGTGGGTGCGAGTTACGGTCCTGCTATGGTCTCGCACGCGGCGGCGAAGGCGGCGGGGTGTTCACAGACGCTATGGCTGTTTGGGGAGGAGGGACTTGTGACGGAGGCTGGGGCGAGTAACTTCTTCGTCGTGTGGAGGAGGAAGGGTGATGACGCAGTTGAGCTTGTGACGAGCTCGCTGGATACGGGCGTTGTTCTTGACGGCGTCACGAGACGGAGCGTGTTGGAGATTGCAAGGGAGAGACTTACTCGTGAGAACAGCGAGGCGTCTTCTACGGGAATGGATCCGTTCGAGGTTGTCGAGAGACCATTTAGCATGGAAGAGGTCGCGGAGGCGCACGCCGAAGGTCGTCTGGTGGAAGCATTCGTGTCGGGCACGGCGGTAAGGGTTTTCTCTTGTGATGAGCTTTGAACGTGGCTGACACATGGTTTCTAGATGTTCATCACCCCGGTGTCGATGATTCGGTACGGCGAGACAGACATCAGCTTCCCCATGACCGTCACCGAGGACGGCCACAAGACTCCCAACTCCAAGTACTCAGGTACCATCAAGGCGGGGTTGGAGGACATCATGTACGGAACGGTCGATCACGAGTGGGGATACGTCATTGACGAGGAGTGATTCGGACGGGGGAGTGTTCGAACCGCAACATATGACGAACATAGCCTTTTTCTGGCCCTCCTTTTTAGCCCGGTGCCAGTTGTACTCCCGAGGGTTCTCCCGAGGGTTCTCCAGCAGGCGGGGCCTTCGAGAAACCCCGCGGCTGTCATTTTCTGGGTATGGATGAACACGCATTGGGAACCTGCTGCGTGGAGACATTGACACTAGTCGGGGGCAGAGGTCCCTTTATTCATTTCCACAAGTGTCGCTAATGGTGATCTCAAATGGGTAACATTTATTCGAAAACTGACCATGAAAATAACCCAACTTTCCAACCGGTAATCCCGCTCTTTTCGCTGGCCAAACTGTCGACCAACACAACTCAAAACACACGCCAAAAGCCCGGGTATCGCCTCAAGTCCAGATGCTCCAGAAGATGTGATAAAATCGCCCAGCTGCTGGATTAGGTGTGTCCCACGCAACGTCTCCTTTCTCGGCATTCACTGCCTGGTCGAAGACATGTGACCAGATGGCGACCACTGGATGACATAGGATGACAAATAGTATTCCAACCATCGCAAGTCGAGGGAAATTGTCTCTGAGCTTAGCCCAGCCATCGTGGGCCGTCTTGTCTCCCGTCCGATCCATGATGCATGCAAGCGAGAAGCCGACCAAAAGGCTTATGAAGACTGGCAAACCAATAGTTATTGGAAAGGAAAAAAATATTCTTCTCTCAACCCAATGAGAGGAGGCGAAAAACACTGATAATAGCAGGCAATGAGGCTTTCCTCGACCCACAAGTTGTTGATTTCGTGAATAGGGTGGGTATGCAATCTTTGCCACCCACGAAGCCTGCTTTGTTCAGATCGGTCATCAACCCATTCGTAGGGCTGCAACATGATGATCAAAGTGGCAAAAATAATACCCGTACCGTTAATAGCGTAGATTCCAGTGAAGTGGTCGATGGCTAGGGTTGCGTTGTTGGTTAAAGTGATCCTTTGGCAGTAGATGAAGGAAGCCGCAACACCTTGGTAGATACCCAAGAGCAAGGTCGAAATCCGCACAGCGAAAAGCATGGGGCTGAAATCTTTGTCCCTGTACTTGTTGGATCGCTTGATCTGTGCCACCGCCCCCAATACGTCCGTCTCTTGGAGTCCCTGGTTTTGGAAGTGCAGGCCAAGGCAGCTGCAGACGTAATGCCAAAACCCTCTCTGCCCACTGTCTGTTTCGTGGAGATATTTTTAAATAGTGAGTAATCAGTAAGGATTATGTTTAAAATGATCTGGACAAAGTATAGAGGCGGACAGAGAGCAAAAATCAGTGGTAAAAGGATGTGCTGACGATGATGCGTCGACCTGTGGATGACGGTCCCTAAATGACAGTACGCGACGATCGCAAACACCAACGAATGGGCAAATGACGATATGACGTTCATGATATCTCTTTTGTCGCTCATCTTGGGGTTGCGGGGAGGCGTATGGCTAGGAAATCTTGCTGAAGACGGTGGGAGGGATCTCTTGCTAGAGTACGAGTCGGCTTTACTGTTCGTTATTGCAGGCCCGGGCATGCTGTACCAATAACTACTTGACCCCTTGTGAGGCCGCCGTTTTGGCCGACCATAGACCAATAATAATGTTGCAGGCGGCTCGGCTTGCAGGCATACGTTGATGAGATTCTCCTGATTTGTCGTCCTCAGTTCAGCTGCCAGCGGCGCATCCAGTATGGGTGCGGTACGATAGGTTCAGAATCTGCAGCGCATCATACAGCGCAGGCAGCACCGGCCCGCCCCAGGGATTCGCTTTCCTGGACCGCCAGACCTCTTACAGCTGCATTAGTGGACGCACAAAGTGGAAATGACATGGATGTGATTTATACGAATCGGGCTACCCGGACCTCTGATTTCGCGGGCAGTCAACCGATAGACTGCTGGATGATCTGATGCAGGCCTGCCACTCGGTATTCGTTCAAGATTAACGAATTAACACCGTATTAACTACAGCTTCTCGTAGGCAATTGTTATGCTAATGAATATTGTTTCATGTTGTTGGGCTCTTCGTCACTCCGGCTTCTGCCCGTACACGATATAACTATCGCCAAGGTCAATATCTTCCAGCGCAACAAGATATCGTCTGGCGGGGGGACTCACATCGGCCAGTAGGCGTGAATCGCCGAGTTCTTCATATCATGCCTCACCTGCGCCAGCAGGACATCCAGAGACTCCTTTGACCACCCAAGCACACGCGTGTAAACAGCAGCGCTGAGTCCTTCCAAGCCCGAGGAGATATCCTCCAGCGTCCACATGCCTAGGTCAACAGTCAGCACAGGAACACTCAGTCCCCTGAGGGCAAACTCACCAAGCTCCTTGTAGTGCGGATCCTTCGGCCACCGGTTCTGCGGCCACTTACAAACCACCTCTCTCAC